>JBBPUC010000002.1:0-63063 GCA_038094375.1 Tubosaeta aff. heterosetosa
TAATAGGCTTGCGAAAGCTGGAGAGAGTGATCGTGCGATCAGGGTTAAAAAGGTTCTGCTAGGCATATATTTCGTTTCTTCGACGTCTGACATTGATCACTTAGCCCAAACACTTGTTTGCCGGCAAGCGGAAGGCTGGCAAGACGAACAGACGATAATTCGCGTGCATTTCGGGCTCTCGTGTTACCGGTTGGCATTTCGTTGTTTCGTTTATCCACAGACGCTATGTCATTGACATTTTGTCATCTTGGTGCGATACGAAATTTGGCAGCCGCTCGGCAACAGGTAATCCAAACTGTTGTCTTCAAACAACATTGACCCATTTATTCATGCACTTATCATCCTTTTGGATGGTGATTAAGTTTGTTCTCAGTGCATGCCGTCATAATTAATTCAGTGCGGTGATAGGAAGCACATGCAGACTGCCATGTTTTCGGAAACCTGAACAACAAAAGTGGGTTAAATTACTGCGATGATGAATCACTTTCCCTGGAAACCCGTTTCGTGCTTCTGCCTACTCCCGCGCTAAGTCAGTCGATCGTGGCAGAGCCTAACCATTTACAGTGCCCACTTTCCCTATGGATGATATCAGCTGCCACACAAATATCTTCGGGTCAAATCGACCATGTGACGACGGCACTGAGAAATGATCACCCACACGTGGGTACTTTGATAAAATGATGTGGCGGCTTTATCCGAGGGCCTAATCAGAAGTATGTGGCAAAAGGCAGTGAACACAGCACAGTAGAACGTACTGACATATCCGGATGCCGTTGACTTCCGTTCATAACGCCTAGGAAAAACTTACTGAATACGTTTCAGTCCTCGAGCTCCAAGTCGAACGTGTTCCGTTGCTGTATGTGCAACGAGGTGCATTCGAGGGACATCATTCCGGCGTTCATGTACATTCTGGAGGAAAACGCGTGCGTGGATGAACGTTATGGTCAATGCCCTCTCTTGAACACGACGTTGCCCACTGGAAAGAATGCAGGTTGGGTTTGATCTCCCATAGAGGTATGACTTCTTGGCTTCCCACCGGGTCAAGAGAGAATCAATTGAGACCGCTCTCAGTCGTTGGCCCGTTCTGCTCGCTGGTTTACACGACATTACGTCTCAGATGAGAACGAAATTCACACTCTCAAATACACGCCAGAGATTAATTGATTCAAATCGATCATCGCCATCCTCTACTCTTGCGAACCCAGTTTGCTTGGCCCAGCGAGTACGACTACCACTTCCCGACCCAATTTCATTGGTGCTACATCATCTGCGTTTTCCGCGTAGCTTTGCAAACCACTGTAATGGATTTATGTAGTTCACATGTTTCTACCGCTAAGTGGACGTGCTCAATGTTTAGCATCTATGCTTGAAATTCTCGGCTTACATTCTCTGTAATCGTACATGCATTAAATGGTAGACGAAGCACAGATCCTAATACCCATGATATTATTAATTTTTGCTCTCTGTTGCGCAGAATCACGCGTTTTCATGCAATGTTCGTCGATTCCGCAAGACACCAACCTTAAAGTAAACTTTCGAACCAAAGCCAAGAGTTCTGCGTTTAGCTCAATTTTTGCTTCTTCTTTGGCTGAGTCGACTCCGAAATGTCTCTATCAGAAGTGCGGAATGATGGCTGCTTCGGGATGTTATCGCCACGAAAGCCAAAGACATACCGGCTCCATGCGGTGACATATAATGAACCCTGAAGCTTGTAAAGGAGGGCATCCCAGTCAATCAGAAACTCGACGTCCTTGGTCACACTACGGGCTCCTTTGACTTCTTCGTGGCCGGCTTCTGGATGTCCCTCCATTACCACAGCTATCTAGTTCAAAAGGCGTCGAGACGCGGCGTCTAGGTGTGTGGAAACATCCCCATCTTCATTGTAAGGTGTAATGTCTGAGGGAAAGTAGGTAACACATCAATAGATGGGTAGAAAAATACACTTACCCCTCGTGCGGTCAATGGGTTACCCTCGCCGATACTGAAATTGAAGGTGCCACCGTTGCTGCGAAGGAATACAAACACCTCCACATCCTTGATGTCAACCCAAGTGACGCTTTTGACAACTGGACCACTAAATGCTGTCTGCAAGAGTTGAGGTTGAGAGAGAGGGGCATAGCCAAGGTCTCATCGGAGCAAGTCAGAGGCATCGTCGTGTAATACTATCATGCACACAAAGTCGATGGTGGGGGTGCTCGACACCGCCCGCCCGAGCTGGTTTTCCATATCACTCTTGGTTTGGCAGAAGCCAAACTCCCCAATCCAGATGGGATCTCCCAGTTGGCATTCGGGTGCCAAATCGACGCAGAAATCTGGAACAAGTGGGTAACCTGGTTCTGGATGCACTCGGTGAAAAAGGTATACGGGGATTGATGAATAAGGGAACGAGCCGAAGGAGTCTGGAGTTGTACAGGAGCCTGCGGAAATATTCCAATCAGTATCGTTCAGAGCGGCACAACAAGAATGCCTTCTTATGGTGCATGTCTTCTCCTCTGAGCTCGTAGCCGATTAGCCGGAAATCTTCAGATGTGGTGCCTTTGAAAATCCGTGAAGATAGTTTGAATGGATAACGTCGAGTGCCAGAGAAACTTCCTCACTTGGATTTCCATGAACTGGTTTTGAACTTCGAAGTGTTTCATCAACGACAACAAGGTGGCGGTTATCATCATTTCTAGGGACCAGCTTGGAGGATTGAGTATGAGTAGCATTGGATGTTAGCCACTCGGCTTAGAAGCCGCGTGGGCTGGCAATGTCGGAAAGGCGGAAAACGTTAGTGCCGGAACCAGATAAGGGTTCCGTAATGCTGAGGCAAAAGAATTCTGGTTAAGTTAGGAAGAGTGGAGTACCCACGGTTGCCTCCCACCAGTGCATGAAGTTCCGAGTAACGGAGATGGCAGCCAGATGAATTCGAGGAGGCTCCTGACCAAATCCACCACACACGGAATGTCATTCTCCCTGACCCTGCGCTAGACTGCTGTTTGAAACACATCTGGGTCGCGACTGTGGTTAGTCAAATTATGCCCGATATGCATCGTAAACTGAAGCAGGTGGTGTCGAACCTAACCATCGATTTCGCCAGTGGTCTCGGGAAGCGGCGAGAACGAGATGACCGCGTCCTCTCTCAGCTGCACCTCTCCAGGACAGATTTCAAAGGATCGCCGCGGTCACCTAGCAAGGGACTCTTACATCCTGTGGTCACCAAAGGCTTCACTTGGGTTGTCATCAAGGGCATCGATGGGTTTCCGTATTCCTTCGCGGCGATAACGGCAAGTTCGGCTTCAGCTTTAGTAGAAACAACCGATTGGCTGCGCGAGGGGTAAGTTACTTTCTTCTCGTGTATTGATGTGTTACCTGGTGTCTTTTGAACAAAATCGCTGTTCTGATGCAGGGACATCCAATCCCCGATCGCGAAAGCATCCAATCGCTCTATCGCGCGGCCGAGATCGCAAGACAGTGCTTTGGAGCACACTCAGGAGCAAAGGGTGGGCTAAACAAGTTGGGACTAGGTATTTTAGCTTCAGTTTCGTAGTCACGTTGTATGTTGTGTCGGTCAAGTGCTGAGTCCAGTAGATTACCGGACTACTGCAACTCACTGCCTTCATGAACTTGCATGCTCGAGACTACCAGGATATTCCCGTGAGTACAGCATGCCTTCGACATCGCCCGCCTTGGCACACGTAGCCATCCTATGCGGAAAACGCAGATAGTGCTGGGGTAGCTGTGGTGTGTCGTCTCAGTCATCAGCAAAAGATACCCTGGGATAGAAACCTATTAACCATGTGACGATACTGGGAAATGATTATCTACACGTATGATCGCTGATAAAATGACTTGATGGCTTTACCTGGCTCAGGGCCCAATCAGAACGATGCCATGTATTGAGCAAAGGGCAGTGAACACAACTCGGTAGAACGTACTGACATTCCCGGATACCGTCGACTGGCGCTCATGACGCCCAGGAAAAACGTTACTGAATATGTCCCAAGTCCTCAAGCTCCAAGTCGAGCGTGTTCCGTTGCTGTATGCGTGTTTGAGGGACATCATTTCGGTGTTCATGTAGTACGTTCTGGGATGAAAAAACGTGCGTGGATGAACGTTCCGGTGAGCTTGTCAGCCGGCCGATACCCACTGAGAAGAATGCCAGTCAGGCTGATGCTCTCACAGAGAGTATGACTTTTTAACGGTAGTGCACCATCAGAAAGATATGACCAAGACAAGCTAGGTTTTTTTTCTTTTTCTTTTGAATTTAGCTTCCCACTTAAAACATAAGTAACTCGCTGGTAATATCATGTCCATTTGATCAGATTACAGAGATAAGAACGCAATCCACACTATCAGAGATCGTCACCATCCCCTGCTTTTACAAACTCAGTTCGCTTGGCCCAGATCTTCCCAGCGAGTGTGACTGCCTCTTTCCGGTCAAACTTGCATTTGTCTTCAAGACACCGTGCCAGCTCCTCCACCGTCAAATCCTTTGTCTTCTTGGCGCGGCGCATGATCTTTGCCGCCCATCCCAACAGCATACCGGCCAGATGGACAAACCAAGAGGTACGCTCAAGCTTCCATGAAGCCATGGACATATGGCCCAAGAGCATGTCGCGAATTGCGACCTGCGACTCCTCGTACTGGCGGTCGTAGACGTGATTCAATCCGCGCGTCGCTGTAATGCAAACGTGCGAGTTGCAGAAGAGCTTGGCCTTGTCGAATAGATGCGCGTTCCTGCCCCACCAACCCTCCATCGGTTGTTCATTCTCCATCCCCGTAATGACGAACGCGACGGGCACCTGGTCCTGGCAAAGGATGTAACGGAACAGGTGATAATTGCTTTGCGTGACAGCAGTGATTCTGCCTCCGCGAATGCAAAAGATGAGGAGACGGATGCCGCCCGTGCGCGAAAGTTGGGTAATCAGCACGTTGGCTTTCTCGATGGCAGTGAGGTAGTCGTTCTTGCTCAAGCTTGGCTCGTTTAGCCCGACCGTATCAAATAGACGGACGTGGTGGTCATGTCCTTGGCGGTCGGTGAGAGCCACGTCATAGGAGGTGGCTTCTAGCGTGCAACCGTTTGCCCTGGACGACACCTCCGCAAGATCTTCACCAGCAATGAGGTTGATGACCGAGCTTTTCCCTACCCCCGTCTCGCCAACGATGAGCACGTTAGGGGAGTGCGTTCGACAAGACAAAAGATTGGCGGAAACCAGGGTTTCTTGAGACATCTGAAGAGATGGATCATTTCAGATGGAAAGTCAGCATATCTAAGGCAGGACGCTCACTAATGTGGATCGTCAGTTCAGTTCGAATAGAGCAGATGAAGATACAAGTATGTGTCTTTATAGAAAACAGACAATGGCGCTCCGGCATACGGTTTAGAACCGCACAGATGTAGCGCTGCGGGAATCTGGGTTCACAAATTCGGTTAGCCTGAACGTTGGACATTTGAGTTTTGCTCTTGTTCCGTGTTCGCTGGAAAGATTTGAATTTTAGCGCCAGGAATTCATCGCCAGGAGCTGATAGCCATTAGGCGCCGAAGTGTCCACGTTGCTTTCAAATTTATGGGCGTTTCGAAGGACTAAATTCAGCTCTTAGCAAAACAATGACGTTAGCTATACGTTTCTTGTCAATTTTATGAACAATGCACGGCGACCATGAGGTCCCTGTGCCGAACAGCATTTTCATACAAGCGACCCGGCAGATCGAGTGCTACACATGCCGCCCACTAGTGATGCCCATGCTGGGTTCACCAGGCTCGGTCGTATGAATCAACGCACTGTTCACAGTTCAACGGAGTCGTGCAACCTCATCGATCGTAGGCGTGTTGTTAGTGCGGTACTAGGCCATCCGAACTAAAAGCGATCAGCATCTCGAAGACAATGTATCCAGCGAACCGAACACCTCCCTTGAACTCAACTACCTCTTGATGCCAGTATTCAGAAGGGTGTGGTTCTAGCCTGTGTTGACACTTGTGGTATACTCAAACACGCATTGACAGGCAACACTTTCGGGCCTGAACAGAGTCAGAAAGGCATGTTTGCAGAAGGCGGGTGGCAGAGTTTCTGACGGACCTTTCAGGACACAAAGAATATCGTGATTTTCGGCGAGACGGGTGTGGGGAAGAGTTCCCTCATCAACCTGATTGCGAACGAATCAATTGCAGAAACATCCAGCAATGCTGTTGGATGCACGTTGGAATACAAACGTTACTTGCTGAAGATAGAGGGACAACAATTCGCTATATGGGATACCGCAGGGTTAGACGAAGGCACTCAAGGAACGGTCCCTGCTGAGAGGGCAGAAGCCTACCTCAAACAACTCCTTCGCGACCTGGCCAAGGCCAACAGCATCGACTTGCTCATTTACTGCGTGCGTGGAACGCGAGTACGGTCTGCGCTTCTCGCAAACTACCACCTCTTTTACTCTGCGATATGCAGGAAGAAGGTCCCCATCGCCATCGTGATCACAGGACTCGAGAACCAGGAGGGTAACATGGACACATGGTGGCTGCAGAACGAGAAACACTTCTCGGCGCTCCACATGCATTTCAGCAGTTACGCTTGCGTAACGACGCTCCACTCTTCGACGGAGAATCCTACTGTGAGGGAAAGACGCAGGTTATCAAGGATAGCGGTGAACAAGATGATCGCAAGTACATGTCGCATGGAACGATGGATGCCAACTGAACGCAGCTGGATCAACACGGTATTCTCTGATATTCGTGGTATGTGGTCTCCGAAGGACGAGCGAGGTGTCCATGTTGCCATCGTCATCATGTGCGATATCTCTCGAAGTAGCCCCCTCGCTCCAGGTGTCTTCAAGCGCTCTGTCAACTTTCAAAGTCCTGTTATCCTATCTCTTTCCTTTACCCACCCAATGAGCCTTCGCAACCCAGTACTCATCGCGAACAAGAGGTCGCAAAGCAAGCTTCCATTCGACGAGGCCATAAAATGCACCCCTCAGCGCCTGTTTCGCGTGTATCGAGTTCCACGCAGAGAGTCAGCGTTCAAGGATCGGAATGAAGAGACGAAGGAGGACATGATCGTGAAACGCGGAGCAGATCTGCTCATTTTCTGCGCGGAGATGGGCGGAGAGCGCAGCAACGTTAAATTGCAATGGGAACATTTCAACCTCACCTATGGCGGTGATCTTTCGCCACGGATTGTCGTAGTCATCGGAGCCACGGACCCGCGGTCTGCGGAGGAATGGTGGAGGGACACCGTGGGCAGAGCCGTCACCAAGAGCGATGCCTCCATAGCCTATTGGCCCGGGAACAAGACGGTCGCTGAAACAGAGGTAGCAAAGAAACAACTACGAGACTTCATAAACACTTGCTGCATTGATTGCAGCAAGGTGAACTTTGCACGAGACGAGCGGATCTTCAAACGAGATATCTCGCCCCGCCTGGAGAAGACCCGTACGGTGTCTGTGTGGACAAGGCCGTCTACCGCTGGAAAGCCGGACCATGGTGTAGACCAAGACGTCTTGACGCAATGGGGGGTATGGGAACATGTTCAAGCTGGGAGGGACACAACGACTGAAACCAGTTCCCGACGATGACCCTTTCGAGCAGTAGAACTTGAATGGCACATAGACAGGTCGAGTGCATACATTCATCTCAAAAAGATACAGACCATAGATTATCATTGGTGTCTCCTTTCCACTCCCATTCATCCTCGTCAAACGGTGCAGGACCCAAGTCGATTCCCTCCTTGGAGGCTTTTACCTCCATCCAGTCCAGAGCCCTCTCAGCCGTCAAGCGCTCTGATGGTGTGGGAGCCCACAGGTTTTCAACAAAGCTCCACATATCGGGTGAGATCTTGTCCGCCGGAAACTCTGGGCGTTGGCCAGATGTA
This sequence comes from Tubosaeta aff. heterosetosa, assembly GCA_038094375.1. Classification (NCBI taxonomy): domain Eukaryota; kingdom Fungi; phylum Basidiomycota; class Agaricomycetes; order Boletales; family Boletaceae; genus Tubosaeta; species Tubosaeta aff. heterosetosa. Next base: position 7,845 of record JBBPUC010000002.1, read on the forward strand.
ACATTAGCACGAAGGATTGCTGGAGGCATCTTGACAAAGGGAGGTCTCCTCGTGTAAATCTATAAGCTTGTCGAGGCGTTGTTCACAGAATGTGGCCTGCTCACAGACCTCGTAGATGGTACAACCCAGCGCATACATGTCGCATGCTCGTTTGTTCACCTGGCGTCTTTCTGCCTTGCTCCTTGCATTGAAGATCTCCGGGGCCATGTAATAAAGTGTGCCTCCCATGTCAACTTTAGATGCGGCGGGATGGAGGTCGTCGGCTGTATCAAAGACTGATGCAAGTCCAAAATCCGCAAGACATGCGCGCCCTCTGCTCGTGATAAGGATGTTAGCCTGTGACGCGAGGTGAATATACTACTTAATACAAACAGGCGAAGCGAAGCATACTGGTTTGATATCTCGATGGGCCACATGCGGTTCCATCGTGTGCAGGTACGTCAAGCCTCGGACTACGTCTAATATCTACAAAGTTGATAGAATGAATGTAACTGCCAATGAGAATAACTCTTACTCACCAGTCGCGTTCGGTTTGCCGAAGGATTGTGCTTCAGATAATCTGATAAGGTTCCCTGAGCTATCCAAGGGGAGACGAGGCCAATACGCATGTCCTGTCCTTCCTCAGGCATAATATAGATACCATACAGCGGTAGACAATTAGGGTGGCGCAAATACCACCAGACAATGGCCTCCTCTGAAAGTAACTGAAAGTCTGTCAGAAGAGTCTGTTAGTGAAGTCAAATTATGTTGTCACCTTTGTGTAATCAGACAAGTTTGTGTTGTTTCGTCTCAAGGCCTTTACGGCAACCAAACGAGAGTCAAGCTTGCCCTTGGAGACTTGACCAAACCCTCCTCCGCTCTCCCATTTGAGATCCTTGATGGTATCCTCTGGAATGTAGAACCGATCAGGACAGCATCCAGATTCCTTTGAGAGGGGTATGAGGACGTTCAAGAAACACCTTCGATAACGCTCTTCAAGTTCCACGCTGGGTTCAAGCAACTAGTCCCTATTAGTGCCCACCCCTAGAAGCCTCGATGCATCTGGAATCAACGCACGTCATGGAAAAGCTCAACGAGCTTCCTGACTTGACCTCCTGGCTTGCCTAAAACATCTTGTTTCTGCTTTCCGGTGATGCACAGTATTGCTAAAGCGGCTAGATTGAGGATGTCGTGCTTTAGGACGACGGTACCATTCAGTAGTGCCGGGTTGCATCTGTGCTCTCCAGGCCCAACTCTCGTCTGCGAACAATCAGCCAAGGAAAGGGTAAAAACACGTCACGGACAGCACGGAGGATCTTGAACAGTGAATTCTTTATTGCGTCACATGACAAAATGCGCCATGCAGCTTCGTACTTTGCCCAGACCTCTACCAGTCGCTTCAGCTCGGATACTTGGCCGGACCAATCATCGTTATACAACCATCCACGGGTCGGGCACGTCATGAGATGCGTATAGACATAAGCAACCAAACCCTACATGAAATGTGAGTGAGGACAACAAATCGTAAATTAACCTACCGGAAAAATCGGAACTTTTTGAACCAACTCCAAACATGTCCTCCGATCATCATTCTTCGAAAATCCCTTGAAGTCCTCCACAATCTTGACGACCTCTTGCCTGGTAGTGCTCCGTAAAAGTTCAGCACCTCCTCTGACTTCCGAATCTATGTTACTCCTTTCCCCATCAATCGTGGTGTACTGTGGGGAGTTAGGCGAATAGTTCTCGAACCAAATTTGAAAATCATTGAGTGGTGTAGACTGTTCTTCTGGGGTCTCCAGTCGAGGAGGATGGTGGGAAGCCACGGTGGAGCGGTGTGGAGAACGGGATGGAGTAAAACTTGTGTGAGGACGGTTGTCATGATGCTTTCGCATGAAGCGGGGTGGAGTGGAAGGTGCAGCACTGGGATGTTCGTAATGAAACGAATCGTTGCTGAACGCGGAGGAAGCGGGACCCGAGTCCAGCTGGGGATCCACACCCGTAACATTGCCAGCAAGATGTGAAGCCACATGACGAGTGTACTCATAAGATTCGATCGGTTCGTGGCAGATATAACACTGCAGCATTTTAAGGGGGGTTAGGAAGATGAATCTCTCACTCGACAGCCTTCAAGCTTCAGGCCTAAATATTCGTTTCCTGTAACGTGACAGCCTTGTACTGAACAAAATGGGAAAACTTACCTGCGACGTTGAGACAATTGACCCGAAAAAGCCCAGGCTGTATCTTGTCGAACTTGTGTCAGCATGCATTATTCGTCTAAATCAGACAGTTGTGGGTCCAAGTTGTGTTTTTTTTCTTGATTTCCAATCATTAGTATTGCCTGTTATTGTTCCCGATTCGGGACAAAAACATCTTGAGCTCACTTCCTAAGGAAGTCACTTTACCAATGAGCTTGCATGAAGAATTACCATGCAACGCAACCTGACATATGTTCTCTGAGCGTGACAACCCTTGAGAATACGTACGAGATATGCATCACTGGTTACTAGGACACACTCATACTGGCAGTCTCACTCCAACAAATTATTTTAACATATTGAGAATGAACTTCGTGACAAAGAAATTTTATTCCAAGAAGCCTGACCCTGCTCGGCAGTGCTCCCGTGGCTCTGATATGTGCGATTCAGCAGCAGCCGGTGAAATCCATCTGGGAGTATGATAAGCAAGGGTGTTTTACGAAATTGTAGATTATCTTTAGTAATGTATTGTCGTACTTTTGCATCACTTTCTTGATGAGGATCACCATGGAATCATGCATCAAACTAACAGCATGGCCTGTAAGGTTTCAGTAATTTCCTGCGGCTAGGTTACTAGTTACAAGCGATTCGATGCTTTTTTGTCCGTTATGACGAGATTTCAACTTCAAAAAGTTACAAGGGTAGAAATAGGCGAGGAGAAAGAACACGACCTACGCTGTCCCCGTTTCCTCATCGAAACCAAATTCTAAGAAAACTGTGCGAAATGGTATGAGTCCGCGTTCCAAAGTGATTCGGTAGCAGTTCTTGAGGGAGTCAGTCTCGAACTCGAACTCGGAAACTACCAATGACGCTAGACATGTCGACCAGCTTCCTCTGCCCCAGACCCATTCCCCGTCGTAATGCCCTGAATATGGGCAGTAAACCTACTCATCTTAGGTATCCGAACCAACAGGGATAATGCCTGTGTAAGCGGTGAGCAGTGATGACTTTGAGGTCATCAGTTCCCGTATTAGTTGTGAATTGCGCTTACACCTCGGAGAAACAATGCTCATCGAACACGAGCATTACTTCCAATCGTGGTTTCTAGTCGTAACTTTCCGTCCTAGTATGCACGCATTTGAAATAAGCACCGCGAGAAATGTGTGTGGAGAACGTACTTATGGAATACGAACAGCACCAGCTGACTTAACGGACTCATACACTTTGAACCGGAACGCACTCAAGTCGAACCCTTCATCAAGGGTTCTCAATCAAGCTTCATGATCTGGCGAAGCGAGCGCCTCGACTTGTAGACAGAGGTCATCAAGAGCGAGAATATTCCATTCATGATGGTAAAAGAGGTTCGTAAGCCAAAAGGATGGTAAGGTCCAAGTGTTGGTACGAGTCCAAGACGGGTCCTACTATTGATCACGTGGCATCGAGCTGAAGGTCATTGGGCCGAGCCTGGCAATTCGCTCACGATCAGCCTTTTCCATCGATGGGAAGCCTGGGGCGAGCGGCGGCGGCGATCAAGAAATTGGTGATGGATAAATATGATGCTTTATATTCCATAGCCACAAGTGATAATCCACTGTATGACAATTTTTATGGTCGACAACAACTTATCGTTTTGTGTCTATGGAATATAAAGCATTATCTATCCATCACCAACTTCCTGATCGGCGGCCCTAAGCAACGGGAAACTACTGCTTGAGAAGGACCGGTAGCTATCTAATGGAATCATACCGCCGGCCCCGAACAAGTACTGAGAATGTGCCAACAGAGTTGCCTATCAATGGAATAGTTTAGCCATACACACGGACTTTCGTCTGAATGCGATAATGCAAACTTACAGCATTTTCATGCGCCATGTAGGAACCTTGTGGCAGTCAGTTGACGAATCGTCAAATTTGCCGCTTTCGTCACCTGGTGAACCGAACTTTAAGTCCTGTTCAACAGATCGGACTCAACAGACTGGTTAGTTACATCTGATCTTTAGACCAGGCTGTCGACCCACGTATTAGTTCGTCTGATTAGGATATTGTAAACTTTTAAATAACTTAATACTGTAACATCCAAGACACTATCACAGCCTTGAAGTTTGGTCCCTTATAAAGCCAACGACCTCTTCGCTGGTTGGGCGCTGCGAGGGACTTGCCCAGCATGTCTGTATAAAGTCCCACAGTATGTCCGGGATATCCTGACCATCCCATCTACACTCTCTACGCGGCTTCTCGCCGCGTGAAATCATGATCACGATCTGGGCATCTCTGTGGACGCCGTGGAACGGCAATTTACCGCTCAGTGTCTACACGGACAGTCAGCAACCATTTGAGACTAGATTCATCAAGCATCCCACCTGCAGCATAATGCTTCCAAATGAGTAGATGTCTGCTTGTCGGCTCGATAACTGGGACACCGATCCGCTCTCTGGAGGCTCTTCAAATAGCTCAGGAGCTGCCCATCGAAAGTTTCCTGGGAGTAGAATTTCAACTGTCGTGTCCGAAAATTGTTCGACTAATGTTGACAGTCCGAAATCAGCAAGACATGCGCGTCCCTCCTGCGTAATCAATACATTTGCCTATCAACAGACGGGTAAGCTTCCTAGGACGGACTACAGCCCGAGGATTGACGACGTACACCGCTAAGGTCACCATGGACCACATTGCGGGAGTGCACTGCACGGGATCAGTCAATGAAACTCAGTGGAATCGACGAGGCTGGTGATTTACGGTATCGCAGGCCAGCTGCAATGTCAGCAAGCTGTGGATTGAGTTACAAAATGCAACATCTAGAATTCTGTATACGCGCCAGTGTCATTCTTTTCCTCATGTCGAGCCGCATCTCGAACTTTTCCAAGTATTCGGTTAGTGTACCATTTTCCGCCCATGGGCAGACAAAAGCAGGAAATCGTCCAAACCCATTCGTAATGCCATATAGTGGTACGACGTTCTGGTGTTTTAGCTTTGCCCATATGTTGTATTCCCTTTCAACATCCTGCAGAAGTCCTTGCTCCAGTAACCGCAATACCATCAAACCCGGGAAAAATCACCCTTTTCTTGACTTTGTATTCTCCTTCGTTAGCTATTATCGACCGGATGGCCTTAACTGCTACCTGTAGTACCAAAAGTGAGCATAGTCATTAGAGAATTTCTACACCAGAAAACATACAGGCTCCTCGGAAGGCAACTGCCTGTCTCGCAGTTGACACTTCCAGACGTCGCTGAAGCCACCATAGGCTACAGGATACACGTGTGTCCTCACTATATAGTTGGTGAGATTCCTAATGCGCTCTGCGCATTTCACTGGCACCCCAGCTGGAACATATCTCCAGAAGAACATCTCCAGGAAATGAAAGACATTTTTCTTGCCATCCCACCATAATGGACAACGATGCATGCAGCCGCCCTTGCGCTCCAGCTCGAAAAGAAGAATACCGATTATGAAGGCATAATGGAAAGCGTGTGAACGCGGGAGGTGGAAAGGTTGGAAGATGGGAAGGGCGCGCATAGTCGATGAATTTGAGCACGCCAATCATGATTTACCCGGCTTGCAGGTTCCTTTAAATATGAGACGAGCCTGCCACGCTCCAAATTATAAGTATCACCAAGCTGTTTGTGCGTGCCTCGAAGGAATGATGCCGCCGCCGTGGGGGCCTGTCGTTATGGGGTATTCTTGAGCCTTGGAGCGCGGCGTTCTCATCCTTCCAAGCACTCCAAATATTGGCGGGCCAGTAGCGCCGAGGTATCATTATGTAATCGATAGACGCACACTAATTCAATCATTGCATATCTCAAGTGCCAAAGTATGGGACGCCCAGTCCGTTTACTTTCAAATTCCAATAGCACCGCCCACCACGAAGACGACAGTAAACCTAATCCCATCCACTCGTCGTCTGCTCTGCGCCCCAACCTGACGCGGGTTCCGCTGCCCAATCTGTTGCTGGTGCAGGGTCTGCAGACCAGTCGAGAGCACCTGTCAAGGCATAAGATGACACCATAGGATCAACGAAAACACTGCTCACCTTCCTGAGCAACCAAAGCAGGGTTGATGGACCCTGCCTGAGGAGCAGATGTGACATCCCACTCCGAAAATCCGACCGGACCTTCCGGCTCGACTACTGCAAGCTTTGCCTGAGCCTCCTCCTGTTGTTGCCTCTCCACCTCTTCGGGGTCGCGGTAGAAGAACATGTCCACCATGACGTTCCAGCCGTCGGGCGTGCGGGGAATGGTTCCACGCAGCCTGAGTACTTCTCGTGCAAGCAACCACCAGATCAGACCAATAGAGTGACGAGTCTTGTTGTTTGTGGGAATCGCGACATCGACAAACTTGAGAGGTGCATCGGTATCGCAAAGTGCGATAACGGGAATGTTGACATAGGATGCCTCACGGATAGCCTGGTGGTCTACCCGAGGGTCAGTCACGACGATGAGACGGGGCTCCTTGAACGAGCGGGTGATGTAGTTGGTGAAAGAACCGGGGGTGAACCGACCAGCGATGGCCTGAGCTCCGGTGTTGGCCGCATATTTCAAGACGGCACGGTGACCATAAGGGCGCGCAGAGATAACACAAACATCATTCGGGTTTTCGACAGCAGCAATGACACGGGCAGCGAACACAAGCTTCTCCCATGTTTTTCCAATGTTGATGACGTGAATTCCTTGGAATGGTATTGTAGAGATCTGACAAGCACATCGAATTCTACCTGGCACTCACCATCAACTCTTCGTTTGTAGACATATGGTTCCATCTGCTTGTCGCAGTTTTTCGTCCCGATGTGGCACTGGGCAGCTAGGAGGAGCTGGATCTCCTCATCTGTAGCGCTTAAAATGGAGGGAAGTTTTGACGACATCGATTGGACCTAGACAATTATCAGTACGGTCGTCCAGCAGCATCCATCTGTGCAGCCCTCCATCCATGCGCTTCATTCCACCAAACCTGTCCTGTGGCTGCCACAGCGTGGTGTACATGCTTAGGAAACGCACCCTTATCGGTGTTTTAGGTTGAACGTCGGCTTGAGCGACGTTGAGCTTGCTTTCCGGAATTCCTTGCTCGTTGTCCTCGATCAATGCAACATCCTCAGAGTCCGCTCGGCTACTCCCGATGAAAGTCACACGCATAACATCCATTTTAAGTCAATACCCCTGAGTTCCTACTCTCTTAACTTTGAAGCCAACTGAGCGATCTCGTCCGGCCCAGCGTTGCAACACCCTCCAACAACAAAACCTTCCCATCTTTGGCTGTATGCATCGTCTAAAGCTCTCACCACATTATCCGCCCAATCGAGCTTGGTACCACTTCCATTTGGTTTGACAACAAGCCATGGCCATCTCCTTCCCTCAGCTCCAATGACTTGCGTGCAGGCCTCCTTAAACTGGTCTAGCAAACCCTGTAAATGTTCCACCGCCACGCAATTAAACCCGATTCCGCTTGGAAGGACCAGCGCTCTCCCTTCGGCGTCCGTGTCCTCTCGTACCATGAGGCTCGCCACTTCAATAGCGCTAACGTGTTGCCCGCCTGGAACGTGCGTCTCTGCACACCGTCCATCAGGAAATACAGCAGTCAACCACCATGGCTTCATATGCCTTCCCCCTACACGGAGTATATGAGCCACCCACGTTACCGCACGTCTGATTGCCGTGATTTCCCTGGCCACCGGTACCGTCTCGAACGCGATCCCATCCACAAGGCGCCATGTCTCTGCAAGTCTAGTGTATGCCAGGAGCCGTTCTGCGTGGAAGTCTGTCAGCGCTTGGATAGATCTTTCTTTGCCCTCCAGATCGTCCCCAAAGGAGGTCGTGTTTTCTTCTGTGGCAGAGTATGCTTTGGGACCGTATGGAGGCGGAAAGATGCCATCGAAATCCTGCATTGGAGAGACGGTGCTCCCGTAGGTACCGAGCGAGAGTATGATACGAATCTCGCTTGGACGGACGCTCGAGTTCTCGGCACAGAACTGTGTGCGGGCCTGAGCTGCGATCGAAATGGCCTTTGACATGGTTTTCAGGGCCTGTTCGCGAGTATACCCCTCACGCTCAAACGTGTTGAAGGCAGCTTGGTATCTACGTGCATGAACTTGGATAGCGGGGATTGATAATGTGGAAGGTTACTCACGTGGATGTCAGCAACGTTCTTGCTCCTGCACGCAAGAACAGCAAGTGGGCTTGGACTAGCAGGTGCGATTCCACCCCGTCGGTGGCCGCACGCGTTGACCACAATGGAGTGTGTGCAATCTTGAAATCTAGGATGCTTTCCAATGTACTGCCCTGTAGAAATATCAGGCAAGTCAATCAGATTTGGATGGAACTCGTGTTCACCAAGCCACCGTCGGCCAGGTTTGTGCCCTCGTTATATATGTCCTTCATGGTCAACGATATCGACATCGTTTGCCATTCCAGCCAAAACAGCAAGCCATGATACCAATTGTGGTGGCGGTGCACTATCATTGATCCAGTTGGAATGCGATACAAATATCCTATTGGTAGTACTAGGCGCTACTTCTCTCACACACTGTCCTCGCGCTCCATTCTATCGAGTAACCCACCACTCCCGTTTCTCTGTGCGCTAGCAGCGCCCTTGATACTGTAGCCTATCGATGGATGTCGATCAGGTTCAGGCGACAGCTCCTTCCCAAGATGCTTTCGTCGCTTTTTGTAACCACCCGAGCTGGCTTCTCCAGCATCCGCAATACGACTGAGTAGCGATGGCGCTGAATCGTCTTGTCCCCCCCAGTTCACCCTCACTCTCTTCGATTGTGGCACATCTTCTGAAGAGCTAACCAATCGTTTGGGTGACGTTGGCGTGCTTGAAACGCCCAGGTATCCAGAGGAGTTGTCCCGTATTTGAGGTGGTTGTGTTGTCATCGCTGACAGTGCCATTGGGAGATGGTCGAGCTGAGTCAGCCGGGGTGGTAAACTCGTGACCGGCCGTTGTGGAAGGTGTGCCGGCCGCTCCAATGGAATTCCATTCTTCACCAGAGGCCTTACTACTGGGATGGGTGCTTGAGGTGGCGGCGGTCGATCTCCTGCCAATAGCTGCTCAAACCAAGAAAAAAAGATGTCGGGCGTCAATGGTAAAGGGAGAGCGGTCCATTGCGAACCCTTATTAGGCCTTGTATTTCGCCGTCATTCGCTTGCGTAGATAATTCTTGAAATTTACTGATGGAAGTGATCAGGTATGGCGGTAATATCCAACTATCCAGCTCTTTGCGCTAGAAAGAGTCATTTTATCCTTTGTATCTGATTAACAAAGAACGTACGGTGTTAATAGCATGAAGAATGTTTTTCACGGAACACCAGAGGTCGTCTCTATAGAGCTTGGTGTCAAGCAACGCCTGCGCGGCTTAGTTTGAAAGATTCGATGAAATATACGTCATACTGACCTCCAAGAGAATCGAACTAGCATCGACAATTTTCCTCCGGAGCTGCGCAATTTGCTGTGGTCGAGTGGCAGTCTCATGTTCACTCACGCATAGTGTGTCCATGATCCAAGATATTAATTGGATCCGGTCCTCCGGCAAAAACTTCTGAAGGACTAATTTCCGTGTTAAAGAACCAGTATAAAATTGGAGTAATTTGACCGCTGGCGCCGCGTGTAAATCGAGGGCAGCCGTTTGAGCCACAGATAAGTAGTGGAGTGCAGCCTTGAGTTGCGTCGGGTCATTTGATCGGGTATGAAGTAGTGTCGAAGCTTCGTCGAGAATAACTTGCAACAACTCGTCGCCTCCAGAGTTGCTTCGATAATGGTCTAACCGCAAAAGAACATCTCTCAGGATAATAACCACGTCGCAGGCATCCAGCCTATTTGCGGCCTGCCCAACAATTAGTCGACCCGTATGGACACCAAGTTCACAGACACACGGTGATGAGTTGCGTAACAAAAGCACGCTCGGCCGTTGAGCCCGGGGGGTCAGTATGTTTTTGTATTGTACTCATCGCTTCCGTTGCCAAGAAGGACAAGACGAGCGAACGTAATCGTTCTCTTGTCTGTCGTTCGTCGTCATCGGGGTCGTCTTCGGTCGCGACGACCTGGTCGCATAACACACCGAGCGTGACCGAGAAATCCATCTGGAGGTGCATGAGGAGGGCGAGTTTTACGACCGCGACTTCTTCAGGTTCATCTAGCGGAACAAGAGACGAGTGCCGGATATGATCAAGACGGTGAAATGGGTGCATAACTTGGACTCGAGGCCAGAAAAAACTTACCGCTTTGGAGAAGTTGGACAAGGACATCGGCATTCCTTTTGACCCACTTGTGTTCCACGGACGATACCTGCGTCACGGCATTGTACCCGTCCTTGCGAACCTAGAAGAGGACATGAGTCGCGGTCGAATCCGCCGAGTCGGCGTGCCACACTTTTGGGTCCTGGTCTTCACACAGGTCGTATACGGCGTTTATGGCGTCTTCCTCTAGATCTGGAAATTCCTTGAAGAAGACATGTATATGAGCCGCTGCATACGATTTGAGAACGGGGTGGCTGGAATGTGCGAGCGCTATAAGTTCCTGAAAAGCGTCTCTCCGCTGCACATGTTCACCCAGTTAGGTCAGGGAATGGAGGGTGGTCATATCCGCCTCACCACAGGTTCCGCTGCGGACCGCTTTGCCCGCTCGACTATCCCTTGGATGCGTCTATGCTGTTCATTTGCACTTGAAGACGCCATTAATTGTGACGCGCGCGCCGGGGCGAATACCTCTACGTTCCTTTTGTGACGTTGAAACGGTCGGGAAACAGACAAACCGGCCGCAAAGATCAATGATGAGTCTAACATAAAAAAGGAAGTTTGTTCCCATCACTACACCTCGCTTCTCCCATGTTCCAAGTGGCACTTTGGAGACGACCAACATGCGCACAGACGAGCAGATCCTTCACGACAGGATAAATCTCCCAAGGCTCATGAAACGCCTTGAGCAGTCCATTCAAGAGGGCGATTGGTCAAAGAGCAGCCCTCCGAAGCGGGAAACGTGGATCAAAGCACAGGCGGTACTCCAGGTGAGACCAAGTCGTACGCGTGGACGACACCACCGACCTGGTTCTTCTATCAGCAAATACGCCATGCCCGAATCTTGTTGAAGAATGTCGAGCTCGACAATGTAGACGCCACGCCGTGCGTAACCGCCCGTATGCCAATCTACATCTCTAAGCAACCTTTGTGGTCTTACAGGGCGGAAGAGCGCCGTTACCAGCACTTTGGAACGACGCTTAAACACCTCGAAGGTTACATGCGCCAAGTGGAACAGGTATGGCTTGCTGACGCTCACCTTGCACCTTCCTGATCCGCCACTACAGCAACTCACACCCCCTGTCCAAAGACCGAAGCCCGTTCTCCCATCTGTACCCCCTCCTGTGCTCAAGTCCCCCACCCAGTCCTCGGTTGAACCTACCAGCCCACCCGTCGAAGCAACGCTCATCCCTGTCGAGAGTCTAGCGCCTGATGTACAGGGTCTCCTACCCGCCTCACCCGACCTCCCAGAACCCACGTCTGACCCGGGTCCCTCGTATGGCACATCAACCGCGTCTGCATCCTCGCTCGCTGCACCGACCTCTTCGAAGATTACCGCCACCCCAACCATCCTTCAAAACTCGCGCGTGCTCCACGAACAACTCTCGGAGCAACTCGCCCAGATGGCAACGCAGCTCCGCAGAAATGCGACCCACTTTTCAGAATCGTTGGAAAAAGACAAGTCCGTCGTCGTGGCCATGCAGGAAAAGGTCGAGGGCAACTTTGACTTTATGAAGCGAGAGCGCATCCGCTTGCGGGATTTCAGGGGAAAGAGTGGGGGCACGACGTGTCTGGTGATCATGAGTGTCGTCGTCGTGTTGATTGCGTTCATTTTTATGGTGTTTATCATCCGATTGACATGAACATGAAATATGGATGGACCGATAGCTTATTTTACTTTAGTTGCCTACCCCATGATTTATCCACCACAGTAATGCATCAATATTAGAGCGTCCGACTAATCAGTATCGTCCAAAAGTTCTGAGCGTAGAGACACGATGGATGTGCAAAAATGACTAATAGTAATACGTAGTGCATGCGGGACGAGTCCAAAAACCATAGCAAAGTAAAAGTGTCCGAGGGAAAGCCTACGAAGGTAACAGTCAATTGTCAAGGCAAGAATCCATGGACGTTCGAGTCCCTATGCAGTCAAGAATGCGAGAGAATATTGTCAATGGAATGGTTCAAAAAGTCCTTGCGGGTAGTCAAATCTGCTCTGGGGTACCGAGCGGCCATGGCCTCGCGAGCAGTTCTATGAAAATGGTTAGCGATGAGCTGGCCACGAAAGGGTGGACCCACTTCTTTGTCACAGTCATCAAGTCCTGTGTGCTCAGATACGTCCTGAGACCCTCGTATAATTCGTCGTCCGATGGATTGGGGTTGTTGCTCGGCCCCGCAAACACGGTCGTGGCCATGGAGAAGGTAGAGGTAGGACGGACATTATTGGACGCAGGAGGTTGTCTTCCCAAGCTCAGAGCGGGTGACATGGCACGACTCATGGACGCTGACATGCGGGGGTCCGGTGGCGGTGGCGTCCTGCCATACGCGTTTCCAAGGGAGGCAAACTGGTTGACAGGTGTGCCCATCGTCAGATGTTCCTGCGACGGACTACGGAAGGTAGAATGCCTCAGGTTTGTAGAAGCCCTATTGTAATCAGACACAGCACGAGAACTTGGGCGCGAGGCGGCACCACGGAGGGGATCTTGCACAGCGTTGGTATCACGGTAGAAATCTCCCGCCTCAGACTGGTATTCATATACAGAGGGGCGTTGCGAGTCAGGACGACGAGGCACTGGAGCAGGAAGGGACTTGGGGTTCTGTTCGGCGCTGAAGGAATTGCTAGACAGCCCATCACCATATACTTCCGCTTCGTATTCTGCACGTACAGTCAGAAGCCCGTCAATCAATGATTAGCGAATTCTACTCACCACTCCACTTCTTGTATGGGATCATGGATTCGTTGAATTTCATTTCGTTTCCGTCGCTGACGACCTTCTTGTTCTTTCCGTCGTCAAGGACAACGCGAGTGTTACCCCAACCAAACTCATCCATACGCCAGAAGGAGTAGAGGGGCAAGAAGAAACTGTAAATCGGGTACCTATAGGCAGATGGTCGTCAGAGAGGATTTGGATTCCAATAGATTTACGAACGAGATGAGATATACAACCATCCAACCAATAAGCATGAATTCTCGTTTGACGATGAAGATGAGAGCCTGTAACGTCGAAGTGTTCAGTAAACTCTATGTCAACATCGGAGGTGACATGCCTGTAAACCATAGACTGCGGCAATCATTGCAATAGAAATGATAGGGAATGCGGATGATCCAGTCGCGACTTGAATGACAAGCCAAACTAACTGTGAGTCCAGAGTAAGTACTATGACAAACCATCAAATTCAAGGAGCTCACATAAACGACAGTAGCGGGTAAAATCTGCACAGAGAATCGGTCAGACATCCGGTCAGCAATCAATGGTACCCACGAGTGTACTGATAAGGTCCAGGTAGACGAAGAACCGCATCGAGAAACAGCACATGCCACAGAGCTCTGGCAAGATGGCAAGCTCACAAAGATTGTGGATGGTTGAGTTGATCCAGCGGCGACGCTGAGAGAACAGCACTCGCCATGAGACGGGTGCCATGGTGCGGGCCACCGCGTCGGGTTGGAATTTGGTCTTAAACGAAGGGAAGTGCTTCATAAGGAGTGTCGTCAAGAAACGATCTTCACCCAGCGAGAACAGGTTTTTCTTGTGCAGCGTGTCGACATTGGGGTCTGCATAGTCATCGATGACACGGTTAGAGATGAATATCGGACGGCCCTTGTCAACAGTACGAATACGGTAGAGACTGAAACACCCTGGAAGACAGGAAACGGAACCGAAGAGACTCTCAAAGGCCTTTGCGAGATGGTGGGAAATATAGTACTCGTAAACCTAGAACATGTCAGAGAAAGAGGATAGGACAAAAACGAGTGCCCAACTTGGATCATTGTCCACCAGGAGTTCTCCTCGTTCTGCAACTTGGTCTCACCGCAGATGCCGATGATATTGGAGTCGTCAATGACAGCAGCGACAAGCCTATTCAAGGACTGAGGTGTGACAACCTGCAAGACACGTCAGCGGTAAATTACACCAGTGAGGTAGCACGTACAGTATCAGCATCGACAGTGAAAATGTACTCGTAGAACGTGGGGTCGATACCGATAACATTGCGCATTTGGTGGTATATCTCCAGCTCAAGGGGTGCCATCGGCGCATTGAAATGAACACGGTTGAGGTACTGCATAAGCAAAATTTGACTGTCACGCTTCCCTCTGTTTCCTGGCTTCGACCGCTCTGTTGGTTTGCCGACCTTGATCACGACCAGGTATCTATAACGAGAGGGCGTCACGCAATGTAAAGTATGGAAAGGACTAGACTTACGGGACGACATGACCTTCGAATTCATACAAGCCAGAATATACCTTGCCATAGTTGAGCTTCTGGGAACCTTCCCCAATGGACTTGAACATGAGAGGCTCCGCATTCCTTGCCGCGGGATCAACGCCAAAGATGTCCAACACAATATCGGGCGTGGGCCGCTCGTTGCCACTACCAATGATATTGCCATCGCAGATGAAGAAAATCAACTTTCGCTTATCATCATAGTCCAGAGCTGCGAGGGAGTCAATAGTACTGCGCAGAGAGTCTTCGCCTTCAGTATAGCAAGGAACCTGACAGAGCACGAATTTGTCCAAACGTTCGGGGAAACGCTTCGTCCCAAGTTGCAACGCGGCCAAGACTGGTTGACACGTCAGATTCAAATGCCAATCGTTCCAATCATCACCTACATTTGAGACCCATTGAGGCCATAATGAGACTTGAGAATGCCAAAAGCATATAATTCTGGACTTGGCACCGGGGAGTATACCTAAAGTCGACCTGGCCCCAATAGAATGCATTGTTCAGGCAATCCATGCTGGCAGTTCTGTTTGTCGAGTCCATGGCATCCAATACCTTGTTGAGCGAGGAGGTGATGTCCAAGCCGGCTTGTTGCTGGAACACGGAAACTA
Organism: Tubosaeta aff. heterosetosa; assembly: GCA_038094375.1. Lineage (NCBI taxonomy): Eukaryota > Fungi > Basidiomycota > Agaricomycetes > Boletales > Boletaceae > Tubosaeta > Tubosaeta aff. heterosetosa. Next base: position 23,066 of record JBBPUC010000002.1, read on the forward strand.
GATCAGATGGCAGGAAATCGTACTTTTGGACGTTGAGCTCAGTGGTGGTCAGTGTGTATACGTAGTCGGTCAAGTCGTAGATGGCGTTGTTGTATATGGCCCAGATCCTATACAAGAAGAGTAAAAAAAAAGTCAAATACGGTTCGGTTCAACTGCACTCACCGCTGAATGTTCGTATCATTCGCCTGACTGTAGATGTCACTGGGCTCCCAAACCAAAGTACCCTTGTAGAACTGTGCAATAGCAGGCAAGTATGTCTGCGTGTACCAGTTTTCATTGTCAAGCGCCGACGGAGTGCTGATTGCGTTTACGCCTGATGCATGCGAAGCCTGTGGGTAGACGTAGTTTGTCGTGTTCTGGACACTCATGTGCACCGATGAGTCACTGACAAGACCAGCGCAAGCCTGGTATATCGGCGGTGGGAAATAGTATGTTAGATCCGTACCCGCCAGACCCGCCAACACCGACGCGCTGTTACTCGGATCCCCAGTAACATCGCTATGATCGCCCTTGACGAAGTTGGTGACCTCGAATACCCTCCCTTGAATAGATACCCAGAAATCAGATGTTGTGTCGTGCTGGGCTACTTCATCGGCATTCCAGGCATAGTTGAAATCGGGGCAAAGGATGATACCGAAGGCAATGATATAGAACAGAACTATAGCGTTGGCCAGAAGGATGAGGACGAAGATAGTAACCTTTTCTCGCCATGCTAGACGAACATCAGGTCGTTTCATGCGGCCGACGTAGTTGAGCACGAAATTCGGGATCAGGCCTGTGATGATACGGACAAGATAAAGCCAATATCGTCGAACCCGAGTGGTGGGGAGTTGTTCCTCAAACGTTTCATTAGCAGCAACCATGTCCGCACCCTTGGGAAGTAAAGGCGGCAATGGATCGTAGCCATCCACTTTCTTGTCCCACACGGTCTCTTCGGGATAGGAGTAGTTGGGAGAAGCAACTTGAGCAGGCCCATAGTCATAAACGCTCGGTGTTCGGGGAGGGTCTTGATACGGAGTGGCTGCACGTTCATCAAAGAATCGGTGCTGCCTATCTTCTGCAGGTGTCTGGATGTACTCCGTTGTATCGTCCATTACGATACTTTCATCCTCCTCTGACTCGTCACGTGCGAGCTTCTTCTGCTCCTTTTCCGCGGAACGCAAGACGTCTTCGACAGTTTTCCATGCAGAATATGCCAACCATATCTTTCCGTTTCCCAGCGCGAAGTCTACATTCTCCATCCATCCATTCGATTGAACACACTGCCGGATACGTTCTGCATCAGAACCGCGCATGGTTGGACGATACCTCTCGCAGAACTCCGCTTGGTCAAACTCCGCAACGAACTCGACAGATCTCCGAGAGATCATGTCAGTGAGGTTTAGGGCACGGATCTGCCCTTTAACGCGACGTTTGTCCAGCGAGTTGGAGAACCCATTGTCATTGGGACGAATGCAATTCAGAGTCCAGAGTCGAGTATCCTCAAGGTTTGACAGCAAGTTCGATAACGTCTGGTGTAACTGCGTGGTCACCGGATATATTTTGCTAGGGTTCAGACGCGAATTTTCGGGTTGCACACTAGACAAGGGGGTAGCACTCCGAAGAGGACGGGAAGAGACCTGTGCCTGAACGATCGTGTCTTCATCACTTTGATGTTTCTCTGTTGACAGGCTTGGACCAGACATAAGCTTGGCAACCAAAGAATCCGACGAGGCACGCATGAGAGTGACGAAGGAAGTATCAAGCAGGTCTGCATCCCTCTCCACAAAGCCGGTGATGTCGTACGCGCAAGAGCCAGCGTAGTGGTTGATAGTGAACGACCGCCTTTCTTCGGAGGAAGGGGACCCAAACGACGAGTGGGCAGTAAACTTTGAGGTAATGTCTTCCAACAGTTCGTCGTCGCGCTGAGCATCACCTCGGCCACCCTTGAATGATGTTGTGGCTTTGTCGAGGATGCCCAGAAGACCACCGGGCTTCCTAGAACTGCGTTCACTGCTGGAAGGACCGCGAAGGAGCTCAACACAAGCTGCGTTATCCATTGTCATGACGGTTGGCAACGTGATGCCGTCAACGGTGATTGGGTGATTGCAACCCGAGTTGTCGTCAAAGATGCTGCGGAGTACATGTGATTCCACCAATTCATTGGTAAAATTGACGCAGAACTCGTTGAAGCTGCTCAGGTGAGCGGTGATAAGAGGGGAAGTAGCTTCAGTAACCGGAGTACCGCGAGTTTGGAAGCCAGGCTGGTCAAGAAGCACGATCTGCGTGGCGGAACACGAGGGTGTCTGAGAGAGGGGTGCGAGTTTGTAATTAGCCGTCTCGACGATAAACGCAAAAAGAATAGCGTAAAGATCCTGAACAAGCTGGTCCCTCTGTGCTGCGCTTTGCTTGGCATTGAGTAAGACGGTGAAGAGTTCCTTGCGTGCATACGTGGTCTTGCAAGTGAGAGTCTCGGCCAGATCCTCCGGAGAGACCCCCAGAAGTTTTGCGGCTTGCTGAAGTACAGGAATGTTAAGAACATAGGCTGAGACGTCCTGAGTATCTGCCTCTCCAAACTCGAGATTGCCGAGGAATAGGATGGCAGCCAAGACACTGAAAATGGAGGAAATGTGCTTGGACTTGAAACCGAGTGTCTTGAGGGCATCCCGGAGATCATCCATGGCAATACCATCGTCGCTGAACGGACCGGCGGGGAGGCGGTAGCAACCGGAAGAGGCGAGGAGGGAGTAATCGGAAGGGCCTTCCAGGGCGAGGAGATCTCTTTCCAGGGGATTTGCGCCAGCCAAGAGCTGGTAAAAGACATGATAGGAGCGCTCTTCATGCGAGAGACGTACGAGACGAGATTTGTCTAGACCGAAAGCAAGGACTTTGGCTGCGCTGATACGACCACGATCGTTGAAGTGGAGTTCGGTATAGCGTGTGTGTCGTGAGGCGTTAGGGTTCGTGGGAGTCTTCGCGTTGCCAAAGGCGTCGAGGAGGAGGAAAAAGGCCTTGATCTGCTCGACGATCTTACCCTCTCGCTTAGAGTGGGCAGAGAGGCGAAGAATCTGATCTACAAGGAGACGAGTGGTGGCGCTCTTGCCTGAGCCGGAGATACCACTTGGGGGATGTCAAACGGGGAGGAAAATGAAGTGGGGTGTTGTACGTACCGAGCAATGACGGCTTGTGACTGGACTCTCCTTCTCATGAGAAGGTAAATCTTTGCAGCCTGGTCGTATACGTGGGGCTGGGGAGGGCGACGGGAGTCTACGAGGCCGAGTTTGGTGTCCTTGTAACATCTTTCCTCATACTCTTTTGCGCTTGCGTCGTTGACGATGGAAAGAGTCTTGAGTGGGTTGAGAAAAATGAGGGCGGTTGAGCTGATCCGAGCAAAGGGCAAATCAGTACGAAAACGAGCGCTGAGGACGGCGAGGACGGCGTCGTCGGTTGGGTGCAGCTGAGCGTTGGAGGGGGCGACGACGAGGTCGGTGAGGTCGCCGGAGGTGGTCGCCTGGGGGACGGCGGTGGCCAGCGGTGAGGCCATGGAGGAGGGAGAGAGAGAGGCGCTACCACGCGAATTGGGACCGTGGGTCAGTTGTAGCGCCTCGGCACCGTCAATGAGCCCAGCTGACCTTTTACCACCAGGTACCAACTGTGGAGCGACTACCACACAGTGCTACTACTTGATATGATACCAAGTACTTTATCATCCTCCTGGTTCGGTGAGCTCCAATTTGACACTTGGAATCCAATGCGATCAAGGGTGTTGTCGTCCCAACCTCTTCATGAAAATGGAATGCCAGCATCTACCACGCTGCAGGGTCCATTTCAGCTCAGCGACATGCGCATGCCATCTCTCCTTGCTGCCCACACAGCTCAGTCTTACCGGCATCGCAGATCCTGTAGAATGCGCAACGTGCCCCTCCATTATTAGCCATTCACTCCCTCGACGTCTTTTGACTAATGTTGGTCCACCGGAGGTCTCAAGTCCATACGAGACAGCCCCTGGTACCGATCGCGCTTTCACACTTCCGGTGGACAACTTGTCATCCTCTCGCCTCTTTTGGTCTCATTTAATTTCAACTTTCCTTCTTCTTCTTCTGTGACGGACGCCTTGTTTGTGCTCCTGGCCTCTTGGTACGTTCCCAAAACGTCCTCCGAGACGTTTCACGACCCACTAAACTCCGGATCAGTATATACACCCTCCTCAATCCGCCGTACTCTTCTCTCATTCCATCCAGTGTACGGTGCCTCCAAGTCTTTTCAATCGTACCACGCGGCCGACACGCCACCCTGTGCGATTTGATATTCTTGTCTCTGCAAACTTGCCCATAAAAGTCGTCCCTCTCCATCTTGCCCATAGCCCCTTTCGCTTGCTCCCGCAAGCTATCCACTAGCCCTCACTCTGCAAGACATGCATACCTCTATCACGTCCGCCTTGGAGTTTTCGCGTACGTGCACTCCTAGCTCGCTTCTCTGCTTGGTCCTGATGGCCCGGCTTAGAAATTCGGGTTTCCCATGCCTTGAAGTACCAGGAGCTCCGTATTCGCATAACCCTCGACGAGAACATCCAAGAATCTTTGGAGAGTACCCTGGATGCAGGCATCCACACATGGCGTGAGCCGTTCTGCTTGTAAGCTGTTTCGTCCGGCGCGGCTCCCGATGCTCAATTACCCCCAGTGTTGCCAACTCCGTTTCGCTGTGCGAAATACACGTCCTAGTCAAAAAGAGACAATTCTTTTGTTGTGCTGGGAGATACAAAACTATCCGCACGACGCGTCCCCAGGGCATTGACAAACTACTTGACACGCGAAGCGACACCGGAGGCAAGTTTCATTTTAGTTATTTATGACTGTCTTCACAATTTACGTCACTAGTCGTTCGGCTTCCATTGTACGATTCCACGAAAACAGACCTAAACGGCGCCGCGATGGGAAGCATCGAGTTCTTGATCGCTGACACGTCCCTGGCGAAAGAGAGCTTCAACTTGTCCACGCGTGACAGTGTCTCCTACGGGAACGAGTCGCGTACGGCTTCCTTGCGGTCTCCTTACCTCGACACCGTTCCGGAACAGCCGTTCTTGGTACCATCACGGTCTAAAGCGCCGACGTCACCACCTTTTTGTCCAGTGGCTACTCTCCCCTCGGCTCTCCTACACCCTCCGTCTAATGTCCCTCCGCAGCCACCGTTACAATCCCTTGAATCCCTTACCCCGCAGTATCTGCAAACGACGTCTCAATTACCTCAAAGCCGCTTCGGCTATTCGCCCCAAAAATCTGGGGTCGATCGAGACCACGCTGAGACGGAAACGTATGGGGATGCGACCGTGCATCCTAAGTACGTCTTTTCCCCGGGTACTCTTCCTTGTGAACCCATGACGGCAGCGCCTTCCCTCGTTGACCAAGAGTTCCTGACTGGACCCCAGGGTTCCGCGGAAGTCGGAAGTTTCTCTCCGGTTATTTGTGAACCTCCTGAAGACATTACTGGATCAGAGCCGAGCTCGCCTGTTCAGCCGTGCACGCTTCTCCCCACACCCTCGGGAGGCTTGGATCCGAGCACTATCCCACAGATCAGCATTACCCTCTCCAAGTCTTCGCGCGGCAACTCACCATTAGCCCCTTCCACATGCGAGTCGGACGCTACCATTAAACGGCCTAGCGTCCATGTAGACACGGGATCGGCAACTCAGGCCGTGGGCGTTACTTTGGGTCTTTTGATATCTCCGGGCTTTGTAGATGAATTGTCTCCTTTCTCGCGTTCGGCCAGATTGGCAAGTCCGCAGCCAAAGACGTCCACAACCAACACCAGCAGCTCTGGTCTGTCACCTTTCTCACGGGTATCAATGGTTGAGTCACCGAGTACGGCCGCAACCACCCCGGCTCATTCAGCAGTTTCCGAGGATCCTAGTGGCACTCTAACTTCTGCCCCTGGCCCCAATACCAAACAAAGGAAAGAACGCCCGACGATCGACACGAGTTGTGTTGGCCCCAGAGGTCAAGTCAAGAAGTACAGGAACGGCTCGGTACCACCCGTCCACGTGCCGGTCAAGCTTCGTAATGCCTCTCTTGACCTCCCAAGGAGCCATGAGTACGAAAGATTTGAGCCTAACCCCTCGATGTTTTCCATCGCTCCCTCTGTCTCCCCTGGGAACTTGAAGAAAGGCGGTGACTTGGGATGCTCGTCCTCGCAGTCGCCTGCAAGTAGGCAAGGATTGGCTCCGAGCACCCGTACCCGCGCTCCAAGCATCCGCAGAGAGCCCTTGGAGTTCGATGAGGCTCAGATCTGTCTCGATACGGCCAATTTAGGTGATCAAGAGGTTGCAACGTTCCTCAAGGAGGTTGACGCGGCCTTGTCAGCATTCGTCAATGGAACTCCAGCGGTGGCTGCGGATAGTCGCGCATTCCTGGCTGTGCCAAGTGCCTCAAGTCGCCTAACGAGCCGGCACCAGAGCCGCAAGCCCTCCTCCCAGCACCTGAGGGCTGATTTGTCTGCCACTGTCCGGAGCCACGACAAAGATGTCGCAACACGGACTGGCTTCAGCCTCGTTGCTACCTCGCACCGCGACGTCATTTCTTCTCGAGCTCCCTCGCCCCTTACCGGCCACACAGACGCCGTGCAGAGATTGTTGCTGGCGAACATGACACCAGGTTCGCTGCCCGGTAGCCCCTCGCGTAGTGCAGTGCCTGCAACGACATGCCCGCTCCCACAACGCGTGTCTCCACAGCCCTCCTCACGGCAGGGGCTTGGTGAGTGGGTCGCTCCGTCGGCCTCTGCGCGGGTGCGAGAGCACCTGAAGTCCAGTCGGGCGGGCTCTTACTATGGCAATGTCAACGGGAATGAAAACACTTGAGAGAGTGTTTGACTCGAGACCCATGCTCAACGCATTACCGCGACCCATGGCCCAATTCCACGCACGGCTTCTACAAAATTCCTTGTCCTCAAGGATGATTGCAAAAAAAAAAGTGCTCTTCGAATTATTTATCGTCCTGCGGCCCCCGTGGCTAGAAGTCACGACTGATGGCACCTTTAACTTTTAATACTAGCTTAGCCTGGCGCGCTCTGCCTATCTATATAGCTTACTTAGCAATTATTCGCCCACCTATCATCTACCAGTTACCGGGCGAATGTACATAAAGTAGTATAGTTGTACATACAATCAGAATAGGTGAAACACTGCAGCGGGGTGGATGATCTTCGCACTGTCTTGGCACACGGATCGTCTGAGCGGGGTCTAGCAAACCACGAATGAACTTCATTCATGTCCGACAGCGCTGGGAATTGGCAAAGCTCAAAAACGTAAAAACTCTGGGCTGCCAGTCTCGGATAGACTACTAAGTACTAGCACTTCACAGCCATGTATGGCCACCATGAGAACGCCCACTATTTAATTGTCCACGGTGCCTTTGCGAATCTGACCTGCAGGCCAACGCGTTGTGGAGTCGGCCCAAACCCCGTTCCGCTTCATCTCGATATATCACGGACGAAACGTCCATATGAAACAGAGCTAACGCCAAAAGTTGACGTCGCGAACGTGGACCGAACAATAATAAACGAGCAAACGCCCGAAGCCTGTTCGTGGGCACACGCGGCGCTACGCCGCATCATGCATACAAAAAGAAGGGAGGCCACCCTGGCTAATGAACGCTCCGATTAGGACCCGACTCATTGCACCACCGCGCGGATGTCACGACGCAAGAGTGGCCCAGCAACTCTATCCGTTCGTGCCTCTCTTTATCTCTTCTAGAACGTGCTCACATTCCTCTACAGCAACTCAGAAGCACCTCGAAGAACGTCGTTGTCTTCGGTGAAAGCGGCGTAGGGAAAAGCTCTCTGATCAACCTGATTGCTGGTCGATCAATCGCCGTTGCGTCGAGTAGTGCCAAAGGCTACACGTTCCAACACAAAAAGTATGAATTGCAACTCGAGGACACACTTTACGCCATTTGGGACACCGCTGGACTCGACGAAGGCACTTATGGGACAGTCCCTGCGGAGATTGCAGAGGAGAACCTCAAGCAGCTCCTACGCGATCTGTACAGGGCAGACGGCATCCACCTGTTGCTCTATTGCGTCAGAGCATCCCGTCTTCGCAAAACCTTGCTCGGCAACTATAACCTCTTTTACTCTGCCGTCTGCCGAAAGAAGGTGCCCATCGTGGCCGTCGTGACCGGGTTGGAAAACTATGAGGGTGAGATGGAGGATTGGTGGACTGCCAACCAGACAGAGTTTGCGTCCCTCAAGATGCACTTTGACGGCCATGCGTGTGTGACCACGCTCAACGTCGACAAGGTCAATTCGCCCGTTCTCAAGCAACGTTGTCACACATCTCGACAGGCTGTCCTCGACCTGATCGTGCGCGCGTGTGCACGCGATCGTTGGCGAACCGAACACGAGTACTGGGTCTCGGCCGCTCTGGCAGACGTGCGCGCCATGTTTAAGCCCACGCGGCCCGATGGCAGCCGGCCGACGCCCATCGTTGCGCTCTATGATCTTCCAGACCGTCTACTCGATCCAACCGAGTCTATCAAGGATGCATTGCCCTTTGAGGGTGGCCGCCTCATGGACTTGGGTGGAAGCCCCCTCCTCGTCTATCGCATCCACGACCAGCAACTCCGTGCAGGCGCACGCTTCAAGAAACACATCTCTTCGCGCGGCGCAGACCTCTTGGTCTTTTGCGCCTCTGTCAACGGCGATCCCAACGCTTCCCGCGAGCGCGCGGTCGCCTTTTACAGTGCATACGGTGGGGAGATGCGGCCGTTGTTGATCGTCGTCAAGGATGCACCCTCAGACGAGGCTGCACACGAGTGGTGGAATGCATTTGACGGAGATGACAAGGACGTCGAGGATCACGGCCACCGTGACACGGGAAAACTGCGTGCGATCGTGCGTGCACTGCCTCCTGCGAGCGCCGACGCGCACGATGCCGTAGCGGCGCTGACGAGAGCGATACAGACGCGCGCGTTGCAACCCGTCGATGTCGTTCCCACCGGATGCTTTAGTTGGCTGTCCGTCGGAAAACGCTCAGTCAAACTACGTTCCGAGAACACCGGTTCTATATTCGCCGAGGAAGACTGTTTGACCAAGTCGGGCGTGTGGATACCGTGGTTTCTGCGCCGACCATAGAAAGAAATATCTCGAGGACCCATAGAAGCCCGTATATTTTTGTTTATTCGTTATTCGTTCTAGTCCACCGAGGACCTGCGTAACGTGCAGATATATCGATCGTTCTCGTGCTGTATGGCCTTGGGACACGTTGTTTCCTTTTTGCTCTGTGTAGACTCCGATGTCGTGTCGGGACCGGCCTTGTGTAGGATGGCTCTGGAGTGTTCGTTCGAGGGCATGTAACATTATGTTTTCAATTGTAAGTTAAAAAGTCTGACACGATCAAGTCTCTTCAAACTAAGCCTCCGAGGTCAGAGGGGAGTCTTCCCGTCCGATCTGAACGATCTCTGCCTGATCGAAACATTGACCGTCGACCAGGTTATGATCGCGCGTCCGATTACTGCAGAAAAAGGTGAGACGATGAATGATGCACATCGGGATTATATTACAATCACTTCAAACGTCAGGAGAGCCGCAATCGGAACCGAGCATACCTCCCCTCCCGCGTGCCCTGGCCAACCCAGGGACCAACGTTCTCTGAAACGAGACATGATCGAGACACGGACGCCGGATTCTCTGCTATCGTCGATCGCGCTCGGTGGAACGTTGTCATGCTGCCCCTCGTTGAAAACACGCGGTGCAGACTGCTGCGCCGACGCTGCCTCAGGGAAAGAAAAGTGAGAAAAAAAAGTTGTAGGCAGACCGTGCCAACGGCGTGCAAAGAGCGGTGTCTCACAGTGCACACCTCCCAGAGACCCTAGCACACAGACCGCCTGTTCACCCGCACACAGGAAAACAAAGAATAACTGCACTGACTTGTTCGACCCTGCAGGAGGTGCGGACCGGGATTGTTTGCCCGATTTTTTTATACTTTTTACCTTGCACCTTATCAGCACATGCAGTGGAACCCTTTGAGGCATTGTACATGCACGGTGGTGGCACATGGGATGGAATGCAACTTTGAGCACACAAAACCCACGGTATGACGCATTGTGTGCCAGGATGAAGAACAGCACCTCTCTTTTCCGCGTACCGCCAAGGGAGATACGGTGACCCTGCTTCAAGAAGTCGTCCATGGCCATGGATCTGGCCAGGAACTTGCTCCACAGGTAATTTCATGGCATACCCACACAGGCATGGATCGGAACGAGATGTGTGATCGGCCGTTGGAACGTCACACAACCGTTTAGAATATAATCCACTGCCCGTGAGGCAGTTACAGAGGGCGGAGTGTGTTGCATTTGACAGTCTGACGACATATCTTCCATAAGTATGGGAGAAATAATAGTGGGGCAAGCGTTAATACGTACATTCATCTCGTAGGTCCGGATTTGGAAAGCATTGACGGCCTGCAGGCGTCAACTAGGGTGGGTACCTTGGGTGCTAGACTCGGATATAATTCAATGCCCAACTCGCCTCAAGCGAACGGTTGGCATTCCCCGCAGTCGTGACTAAGTGGAAGATATGAGATCCTGGGGGGCGGTTACTAAACAAGACATTTGCCAAGGCCCCATGTTGCCCCCATTGAACAAACGTCATGCCAAATGGGACATGAAGGGGTAGGTCCACGTACAGACGTCAAGGGGTCCAGTTTGCTTTCAATTGACCCATGGCGCCCATATTCGCTAGACGGCATCATCCGCAAATGTTGGCAGCCTGTCACACGATCTGGGGTAATAGGGAGTGCCGCCCCACGGGAGCACAGCGGAGACCTGAGACGATCCAATTCAAATGTGAGATCCAGTGTCCGGTCCATACTGGTCTTTGAAAAAGAAACGGATATACTATGCCGTTCGGACCATGGACTCGTACGTATGCGTTATGGGAGCGACAAAAAGGTGATCGATGGACGTGGAACACACCAGTGAGAAATCGGGAAAGCCCATAAGAAATTTGAGGGGGAACGGTCGCAAGTGGGTCGACGTCCAGGCCGCGGTCCCGATAACCAGTGTCAACCTCACAAAAAGATACATGCAATGCAATGCTGCGTATTTGACTTTGCGCGACTTTAAAAACCTACATAGGGCTAACTTTAGTAGCTGTCACGTCACAGTCACAAATTAGTCCTTGGTCGGTCGAGTGGACAACAGGACATGATTATGATCGAAAAATTCATAGATATCGCAATCACACTTGATACGTTGATCTGTCTCAGCACCGCCTACTATGTTGTTTATACAGCACAACTCGCTTTGTTATACATGACAGTTTCCCGATAGTTCAGTATTGGGAGCCCAGTTGCTCATTGATACGCCTTTCGGCTAGTTTCGATGCAATTGAACATTAGTAAGGGGTGCTCTAGCAAAACAAACAACTCAGACTTACCCTCCGCTTGGGCCTTCTTCCTCTTGTGCTCGTCCCAGGCATCAGCCTTCAGAAATCAATGAGCATTTGCAATGTAGATCAAACAAAGATGTCAATACTTACACCCTTGGTCTCAGCCACCCGAGTGACGATAGCACCAGCGAGCCCAGCTCTAATCGACACTATCAGGCGTAGCACTCAAAACGCGGACAGTGCGCTTACATGATTTCCTTGGCCTTGGCATGGCTGGGGGGTTTTCCGTTCTTGGCTTGGTGATCCTCATACGCCTTAGCAAGCTAGATGACGCAGCAACGCGAAGCGACAGTTAGCCGAAGGGAGTTCGAGTAGGAAGGAGCACGAACCTCGTATGCAACGGCGCCGCCGAGTACTTCATGGGTGAGGCTAGCCTCGTTCTTGTGCTGCAGCAGGATGGATCAGAAGGGGTATTGTCAAGGATCAAGGTGACATACGTAGTCTTCATGATCACTCTTGAAGAGATCGGCGAGACCCATTGTGATGTAAGTAGTAGATGAGATGATAAGAAGGAAAAGATGTGGGGGTTGATGGGATTGATTCGACTACTTTATACCTTCCGGGACCATCCCCCTGGTAACCCAAAAACAGCGCGACCCACCTGCTCCAGCGCACCCATCTGATTCGCTTCAAGAGTAAGACAACGCCCAACACAATCAATACGCCGATAATAGGCAGGATGTTCAAATCTATGCAGGGTGAAAATAACATTGATTGCTGATACGCCTCCAACTAAACCTATCTTGTCGCGGGCGCATCGTTCCAACTGCGCACGAAAGACTCTGATTCGTGTCCAAAAATAATATCCCATAATGATGGCATATGTGATCATAGCATTCTCTGGATTGCATCATAAACTTACCATATGGACGCTAGATTTTCTGATGGGCTGATATGTTTCTGATACGCAGACAGCCGACGGTGCGATCCGAATCTAAATGCACGTGAATCTAAAAGGAACAATAGCCCAACAAACACCTTGCATGTATCACTCAGCTACCATTGGCTTTGTAATCTCCGACGATGACAGTGATCTTAAGGAAGATATACATAGAGCATGTGGATACCGTGACTTCCGCACCCACCGTAGGAAGAAAGCGTTCCGAGAACCCATGCCACGTATCCTGTCGAATGGCAATAACTTCGACAGTATTGTCACCGAGAGTCACAGAAAGAACCGGCGGAGGTTTGACAAAATCTGAACTCCGTTTATCACTCAGCTACGGCATCCATCGGCGAAGCCTTGCAACACAGCACGTGAGATCCAAGTATCTCATTTTCGGTCGTTTCGAATGGAGATGTACAATTAAAAGTGCCCGTAGAACAAGTCTTTTGAAAGACTGATAAGTTGTACTTAGAAACCTGCTGTACAGCATGTATTTTTATTCGTTGTTCATTCTAGTCTATCGAACGTGATCGATCGCTTTCGTGTCATATGGGCTTGGGACACGTTGTTGTTGCCTTTTTGCTCTTTATGCACACCATTTAGATGATTAGGCTTGTGCGGACATGGGTTCCTCGACAAGTATTCGAACACTCGCTCAAGAGACAACCATGTTTTCACTCGTACGTTCAAAATCTGATGCGCAAACCAAACTCAGGAGAGTTGTTTCTTTCTATCCGGTCTGCACGATGCGTGCCTGATCATACCGTCGACCGTCATCTGGTTATTTGCGGGAAAAGGCAGGACGATGAATGATACAGTACATACACGCTGCCATAAACAATGACTGTGACCTATACTCGGAACCGAGCACGCCTCCCTCACAGCGTGCCGTGACCGACCCAGGGGCCAGTGTTCTCTGAAACGAGACATGATCGAACCAAGGACGTCACATTGTCTACTATCATCGGTCGCACCTGGTGGGATTGCTCCTCGTTGAAAACATGCATTGCAAAGTGCTGCGCCGACCGCACTGCATCAGGTAAAGAAAGGAGAAAGATGGCAGCGGACCGTACCAGCGGTGTGGCAAGGAGCGGTGTTACCCAGTGCACACCTTCCAGAGACCTTTGCACACACACCTGTTCACTAGTCCATAGGGAATAAAAAATAATTGCACCAACTTGGACGACCCTGCAGGTTGCCTGGTTTTTATACTTTACTTTACCCTTTATCAGCACTGGAACCCTTTGAGGCGTTGTACATGCACGGTGGCGGCACATGGGACGGAATGTAACTTTGAGTACACAACACCCACGGTATGACGCACTGTGTGCCAGGATAGAGGACGGCACCTTTCTTCCGCGTATCGCCAAGGACGACACGGAGACCCTGTTTCAAGAACTCGTCCACCTCCACGGATATGGCCATGTACTCGCTCCACAAGTAATTCCATGGCATGGTCGCCAAAGACGCTGCGTCGGCACGGTTGAATTTGCAATAGTGGGCACTGGATGAAGGCAAGGCCACGGAGACCAATCTGGAGAATGCAGCCACAGGTGTTGATCGGAACGAGATGTGTGACCGAGTGTCAGAATGTCACAGAGTCATTCAGAATATAATCTATAGCCCATGAGGCAGTTACACCATTGTAAGCGCGAACGCGCGTCGCATTTGATGACATGTATCCATTAGGCATACGATGACAGTGGGGCAAGCGTAAAGACGTACATTCATTTCACAGTTCTGGATTTGGAAGGTGTTGACGGCCTAAGAGGCCCCTGCAGGCGTCCCTTAGTACTAGCATCGGATGTGATCCAACGTTCCAAGTTGCATCAAGCGGGCCATTTGATACTCGCCGCAGTCGTGACTGAGCGGAGAATATGTGAGACCAAGGAACGGTCACTAAACAAGACATTTAGCAAGGCCCCGTGTCGTCCGAACATCATGAATGGGATGTGAAGTGACAGGTCCGCCTACAATCGGCAAATGAGCAGCATAACGGAAAGAAGGTTGGTCTGTTCTCATTTCACAGGGGTACCATTGGTTAGGATTCGCCTCACAAATGCCACGCAGCCCGTCCATCACACGACCCGGGGTAATAGAGAGTGCCGCCCCACATGAGGAACTGCGGAGACGATCTAATTAAGACTCTGAGTGGGATCGGATATCCGGTTCAAACGGCGGATCTTGTGAAAGAAGGCAACGTATATACTATGACGTTCTGGGGGTGGACACATCCACGGAAAGGGCGTGAACAGAGCGGCGAAAAGGGGGCCAATGTGTGGGACGCACCAAGTGAAACACCGGGATTCACAAGGTATCTGAGGAGTGCACGCACGTCCGATGAGAGTGGGAAGGTTGAGTTCTTCGTACGTCCGACCCTGACAAGTGTCAACCCCACCAAAGCTACAAGCGATGCTGCGGATTCGGCTTGGTGCAACAAAAACTTGCACACGACTGAATTCAAGAGTTCGATCGCGGCAAGGTGGCAAGGGTGGACGAGCTTGGCGTCGGGCCCTAACGATTATTTGACAGTGTTTGATATAAATTCAAGTTCACACGATTTCTTCCACCCTTTTCAAAGGCCACCGTATGTACTCTTGGCCGACATTCCTCGGGCACGTTCACCGTCATCTGATCCCAGGTCCCCGTCCGCCACCATCATGCCACGAACAATCATGAGGATGCCCAAGTCTGTGTCCCTGGATTATGAATCTGATATCAAGCATTGAAAATGGCACTACACATGCCTCTGAGGTCTTATCGGTCTCTTGAAATCTTCTCACTGGCACGCAAAAGTCAAGTTGGACTCGACACGCTGGCTTTGTCCCATCCTGGTGCACAAGATCGCACTCCCATATGATACATTACCCGGGATTCGGGGCGATCGGCACGCATATAACGTCATAAAATATCACCAACACGCTCTTTGAACACGTCCGATAGTTGCTTAGGCCTCTCTGAAGCCGCTATGCTTTGACGGGCATGTTTGTGGATGTGTACGTTGACATCTTCGCCAAGCTATAGTCCAAGTTCCGTGCCGACGATCCACGCACAAATCTATTTCCCGAGTTTCAGCAAAACGACTATCATGATACAGCAATGCCAATGTTCTGTTGAAACCATACACCCCAAAACGAATGACAGGAGGAAAGAGGTACACAGAAATGACAGACATCTCTCCGATCGCCCACAATTTCACATGTGAACGAGTAGCTACAATAACTTAGTCTGTGTCAAATCCATGTCTATCGTCAGTCCGAGACAGCAACGTTCCATGTGGGCCAGTATCAGATGATATTGCGGACGAATGCTGCGGATGACGCGGCAGTACCCGTACCCAGGGATGACTCACCTCTCCGGGTACGCCACCGCCAGCCAGGGAAGATCGCGACAACGGCAAGTATACGTCGCATGTGTGCACGTTGGCCCCAGCCTAAATTTGATCAAAATATCCACCATTTCCCACTGCCCAGGCCAAGACCAGCTAATCGGCTTTTTCCTCCGAGCGCAAAACCAGACAAGGGCTTCCGTGTGCTTCTTCGGTCTTCCTCTTCTGGAGGAGCACCGAGCCCAGCAACAGACGAGAACGACACGTAACCCTCGAGTTCCTTGAGGGCGAGTGAGGCTGCCTCCGGGTCAAAAGGGGCCGGCGAGTGCGGAGGATGTCGCGCGGGAGAAGTAGCGGGTAAATGCGCTGTGTGCGTCTCGATGGCGGTAGGGCTGGCAACAAAGGTCACGACGGCGGGTCCGCCACATTTTGATGGAGAGGTCGTAAATGCAGGTGGCGATGGCGGTAACGGCGCATATAACCAGGGCGAGTCTGGGCACGTATGTTTTGGACGTTCCTTTTCCCGAGAAGGTGTGCGGGGGGAGGAACGCAGAGCCTGTGGCGACCGAGGACTTCGTGGGGACTGTGAACAAACACGTGGCGGTGTCGAAGTTCGCTTAGGTGAGGACAAATGCGCGTGTGTGGCGGGCGTGGACAACGTGTGCCGATGTCCCCGGTCAAGCCAGCAAGCGCTTGGGTCAGGTTCAGAGATCGTGCAATGCGTGTGGTGCGACTCGTGCGAATGTGCGCGTGAATTGGAGGTGGAAGCAAACGAGGAAGGAAGCGACACGGAGGATGACTGGGCAGGTGTCAGTGTAAAGAGAAGCTTCGACGCGAACAGACTCACTTCGAAGGCATCAGCGTCCTTGTCCATGCGCATGCTGTGTATCACCGAGTCGAGGCGACTGCGCAGAACAGCCTCGTGGGGGGCATCATGGTGGCGCGACTGGTCCTCGTGTTTCTCCTGCGCATGTGTAGGGCGAGGGGAGGGTTTGCGATCTGAGCGACCAGAGCGAGAGGAGCCCGAGTGTGAGGACGAGCGGAGCAGGGTGGAGTACGAAGCATGCTCGTTTTGGTCAGGGATATAGAAGCCAGTTGGCTGGACGTGAGAGGGCACAGAAGCGGCACTGCTACGACGGGACGAGCAGCGGTGGAGGATGGCTGACTGGAAGATGTCGTCGTCGTCGTCGTCGCAGACGCTGGACGCGGAGCGTGGGCGCTGTGTAGCGTGAGTGCGGAGGGTATCGTCCTTGCGGAGGGTATTCCTGAGGAGACGCTCAGAGCGGGACGGGGGACGGGGGATGGGGGGGAGGGACATGACGGGGGAGTGCGAGGGAAAGGATGGATTGGGTCGAGTATGTATAGGGATGACAGGGGTGTGATCGTGTGACAACAGGGCCTCACTCGACACACGAGGTCAGTCGCAAATCCATGGTCAGAGTCCCAACACAGACTCTGACTAATCGATACCCTCCATAGTTTCAGATTCACTCTGTGACAAAGAATCGAGTCAAAGACGGTCCCGTAACCTTATGTGCATTATCCCCGCATCTACCGCGACGATTCCGTTGTTTGATTGGCTGCGTTGCTGGAAGAACGAGTCACCGCTTCTTTATGATGATGACATGGCCTCTTCGATACATTTGCTTACGCCTTTACAACTGCCGATCATTTGTCCCCGCTCTAGTCCCTAGGCGAGCCCTGCTGAGCGTTCGACGAACGACTGGCTTCAAGTCGCTTCCACCGTGGCTGTCTCAAAGTCAACAAACTTTCCCTTCACGTCATCCATTACAAGGGTCTTTCCTAGTTGGATTCTGCTGGCTTCTCAACTGCCCCCCTCAACCTTCTTTCCCATCAAACCCATGTGTCGCCGCCACGCCATCTGGGTTCCGTTCGAATCTGAGCCATCCCGGGCGGCCTTTCTCCTCCGTGCATACTCCTGCCCCGACATCATATTACCCGATCCTAAGTCGTTAATGATGATGATCAATGGTGAATCCAACACGGCGGGTCAATCGACGCGGCCTGGTCGACCCTGCTGTCAGGCCACTCGATACTCCCTCAGTGATCTCTATCTTATCATAGATATATACTTATGTGATCCATTCTCGACCATGCCCCTTCATATCTGTTTGACTCTCCGCAGAACGCCCATATCCCTGGAAACCCGAGACCCATCCGCAAGATCTTGCGTCTCCCGCATCCCGCGCTCAACGCCATAGAACCACTCACGATTGTCTCCACCCGCTGCGAATCGCGACGGCCCTCCGTCGAGTTACTACCCGGACGATCAAGCACCGACCGTAGATGCACCAATAACGAATGTCTCTTGCGCCTCTGTCAATTGTTGACTATTAATGGCATTTGGGGTACGCACCCCAAGTTTCGCTTCTGACCTATGAATATGAATATATGAGGTAAACACCTCATATAACAATATCCCTCAGACTTCGCGGGCTGTCCCCTCCGTCCGAGTCCGGCCAGGCGGATATCGGAGCTGGACGGATCTATCCTCACGCTTCGCGATAGAATTCCGGCGTCTCGCCGTGGTCTCTGTTTCCTTGAGAGGCAGGAGCCACTCATCGCCATGTGATCACACCTTACTCGTTCTCTCCCCCGATCGTCCTTGCGATATTTACGCTGACATCGATGACACGATATGTGGCGTAGACGTCCGCATCGGCCAACTCTGAATTACCAGGGATGCGTACGACGTTGCCTTGTCAGTAGCGTGGTCAGCGCTCCGCTGAACGCGATCGTATCGCTTGCCGAGTATAGAGAGTACCGCATTGGGCGCAAGTTGGGCGTACAGCAGTTGCGGGCATCTGCGGCTGGCGGTACGATGAGCGGACATGATAAGAAACTCCACACTTTCCGTGGAGCGGCGGCCTGTGGTATCCAGTGGAACTCCACATATGCACCCACACGTTCCTCACACCAATTAGTAACCTCGGCGGCTCTGCCCGGCCTACAGTAGGTATTGAAACAGCAACCTCGCACACGTTGCAGACGTGGCGTGAGCTTCGGGTTCTTTCGACTAAACACTGTCTCTTGGGCCATGGTATCGTGCGTGCATGTCCGGATTTCACTTGGGATAGCGGCCAGCCGGTGTAATACGGTCGATGCAACATCCCGAGCTTTCCCCTTGCGCCAGGGCACTGTTGATTCAGCGTTGGGACGACCGGATCAGCATGACAACGTGCCCATTAACATCCGCATAAGCATCGCTCGTGCTGATGGTCGTTGCAGCGCCTATCGATAAGCATCACGTCAGATCCGCGCGAGCATCGCATGCTCTTCGCGTGGGTCGGTTCCGTCATGGCATGCCTGTTTGCAGGTTTCATCGTCATCAAGTATTGCCCACTGCCCATGTACATGCGTGACCCGATGGAACCGGCACGTGCCGTCAACGTGCACCCACCAGCAAACCCGCACAGGCTGAATCCGATTCACCATTCTGGAATCCGAAAAGAGGAGTGCGCCCCAGTTATGTGAGTAACTGGACCGCGTCCCGAAATAGGCCGTGGAAAAGGTCTCGGCCGTCCCAGTGTTTCGAGGGATGTTCTAGAAGCCGTCACGTTACTTTGAGTTCGAGACAAAGTTGCGTTCAAGAGGCAGTGCAACAAAAGCATTAATGTCGCACAATGGTGTCCTGGCCGCGCGACATCTGACCTGCCAAGACTTTAGCGTCGAGACCATACAAATGCCTCATTTGTGCCGAGAAAAATGCAAATCTCACTCAAGGAATGTGAATCTCATCACCAGCGTGCACCTCAGTTCGTGGTATGCGGGCAGTGCCAGTCAGTCATTCCTTGGCAACTAGACAAATGATCGGATTTTCAGCATTGCAAGCAGTGTCAACGCAATGTGACAGGAGGCCATAACCTATAACCTATTACATGATGACTGTCATAAGTGCGCATATGCATAACAATACAGTGAGTTGGCAGAGCAGTGAAAACGTGACATGCCTGACAGACCTGTTGGCTACAATAAACGAAAATAAATCAAATCAAGTCAATGTTGTCGTCAAAGGTTCGTGTATGAAGTCATAAGTTACCCTCCGTTCCTGCCACTATGACCCAGCGACCGCGTGATGCCTGTTACGCGAAGCCATTCGAAATTTGGAATTTCTCTGAGAGTTGGCTCTCTTGTGTCTAAGTCGTAAGACTGACTGCTTTGTCTTCAGACCAGGTGTCCTCACTAGACGCGTCATTCCGAAGCGCAAACGTGATCTCGCCAATCTCAATCCTGTCTTCGAGTACTGGTCCAAACCGATGGCCGTCGTACAACGGCAGCGCACAATCTGCGAGCGCCCGGTGAGTCACGACTGGGGAGAGATCTGGACACCTCGGAGGGAGACTTACGGTCACCCATACGGACTTGGTCTAACGTGACGGGCTTCGTTCGACGGATGCACTTGTATCGCAACAGGAACCGTCTCTCAATCTCGACTTCGAAGAGTTCGTCGTCGGCGAGGAATGGCCTGAATTTACGTTGGCTCATTAGCACCGCCAAGCGTTATGAAAGCCATTGATAGCTTGGTGCCTCGGACGCGCCGAACACGTAGGAGATAAAGGGCAAAGAAACCCACCGTGAGAGCTGTTCGTCGACGTTATCACCCCAAGGCCAACACACGGTTGCGACGCTCGTCTCATTCGAGTTCGGGTCGCTCACTTTGACGACGGACGACACAAAGTTGCGGTTCTGTGCGCGCACGCGGAGCCGCATCTTTGGGCGAACGAGTTTCATCCATTTCTTCGTCGGCAGCTCATATGCGGTGAAGTCTAGATGAGTCGGTTGGTCAGCCGTCCGATAAAAATGAAGAGGCGCAGTGCGCCACGTACCCAGGAGGGCAAGGCCGGCTGCTGCGGACATTGTATTTTTGTGTAGTGCGGAACTTGGAACAGTAGCTTAGGTCTTGTTGGTGACGAGAAAGGGCTCGTAACTATAAGGCGGCCGACCGCTGGGACGGTTCATATAATTGCTCGGTTCCGGCTTAGGAGCGCATCCGGGGGCGGCCTCGCGTTGGGAAAGAAGTCGGTGGCGCGCTTGGGGGTGCAGTTTGTTCCCACGATGTTATGCTGGCCTTACAGACGGGTACTTGCACATACCGGAAGGTACATTCCATAGAGAAAAAGCTGTCGATGTCATGCTGTATATCGCTCACTCTCTTGCACGGTGGCCATTTCTTTCTTGTCGGATAACCGGTCTGCAATCGTCCATGCTGTGGCCCGACACCATAGCCAATGTGGTTATTTCCGACTTGGGACAAGGAATGGTTAATGATTGCTATCGTTGTGCTCATAGGGGTGAATGTCATATATTCCACCATTCCTCATTGATCCATGGCTTTTTAAAATTTAAAGGTGTGCTAAATTTATTATGACGGATCTCTTGGTTTTGGGGCTATTGAAATGGTAAGTGCACATCTGATCAGGATAGGTCCAGACTCTTATGATGATATCATTATCTAGACATCATCTGGCCTCACACCAAGCAGTGTAAATCTGTTCTCGAAAATAGCTCGGGTCCAGTACGGTTTTGTCAATTCGGCCAAGCAGAGCCACAGTGAGCGTGTAATGCCTAACGAACGTCACAGATGGAGACGTTACGTACAATATCTATAGAGCTGTGTGGGGGATTTGTGTCTAAAATTTCCCCGTAGACCCTTCCATTATGAATGCGTGAGTAGCATGTTTCTGCTGTGCTTTTCCCTGCTCACAATGCGTGTTCCTCGTGGGTTCCACGTAGTTCTAACTTTTCCCCGCGGACGAGCCCCAGTGGGCCCTAGTCTGCGTGAGCGAGATGTCGATTATCTCGATCCCGCCATCGAGTGAGCTCCCACGGTGGCGTTGTCCGTCGTGCAATGGCAATCACGCCATTGTAGGTGGTATATACACACGGACACGGTCCCCGGTACGAATTGTATCACTGGCACGACGGCCTAGATCCAGGTCGTCGACTAGCACCGCAAAGAGCTAAATGTAAGCGTCTCGGACCTCTCAGAGGTCCACGACTATGTGTGAGGGCTGTGGATAACGGTTTTAGGGTTGATGAATGTGTGGTGTGTCCCAATAGTGTATTTCGAATCGATTTCTCTGCTAATAGGTTATATGGGATAGAAGGTCGAAGCACAGCTTCGTCGACCATGGATGAGAGTGTCTCTGTCTGGACCGAAAACGGCGATTGTGCGCGTCGTCTATTTTGACACGGACCAAGCATCGAATGGAGTCGGCCTCGGGCCACGCTGACAAAATATGAAGAGGCGATGCATCTCCTTGGCCTGAGTTCACATTACCTTTGCGCATTCGGCTCCGGCTTCGGTCCTACCACGACACGAACACCCCGCAGTTACTATCAGTAGATTTGGGATTCGGGAAGTATCTTCCGGGCCACGTGTAGAGCTTACTGGGTGTTGCACTTAGAGAAGGAGTTGACAATGACAGGTACCGCTACAAATACACGCATAACCCAGGACATCTGCTGCAAGGTATAGGAAATTCCGTATAACCTAGGGTACGTCGCAAATGAATCGACTTTGATTAGAATCTGAAGTGGCTTTGCACCTCTCTCGGAGATACGGGGGAGGCAATACTTGGGCTGACCTCCGGGATATCATCCCATACCTCCATTTTCGTCAATATGTCCTGCACGGGAGTACGCAGCCCATCTTCCTTGACGTTCCCTGGTTTCCCCCAGAGAGACGTCAGGCTCGACACGTCTAGACGGAGCATTCGTGGCACCAGACCCCCGTTCCTCGTGAATGTCACATTACCGCAGTCGAGGCAACGATCATTGATAAGCCATTGTAATTGACGCCGCGCCGCATCAGGTGTGGCCTCTGCAATACTTCTAGGCCAATATGCGACATCAACATCGTTCTTGATGGGTGGTGCGCTAACCGCACCTCTCCACCATTTCTCTGCGGATGACCTATCGGAGGCCCCAAAGACCACGACGATGCGTGGTGAAAGGTCACCACCATAAGTGAGGTTGAAATATTCCCATTGGGATTTGACGGACTCGGGGCCTGACTCTTCCATTTTCACGCAGAAGATGAGGAGGTCTGCGCCGCGCCTTACGACTGCGGCCCTAGTCTCTTCCTCAGAAACCTCGGAAGATACCTGGTAGACGCGATACAAACGATGGGGTGTAGATTTATTGCCTTGTTCGAATGGAAGTTTGTTCCGTGATGTGTCGTTTGAGATTGATATGGGACTACGAAAGTTGAGCAGATGGAAAGAGAGGGAAACCGTGACAGGATTTTGCAAGGCTATGGAACGCCTCTGGGCCAGCCGCCCGCCATGATCCTTCCTGTATGCTTCGCACATGATGACGGTGGAGAGACGTGTGTTGGTATCGGGCCTCGAGGACAGCATGACACGGATGTCTGAATATGCCGACTCCACCCAACTGCGCTCAAGTGGTTTCCACTGCTCAGCGCGACACGTGTTGATGATCATCTTGATCACAGCTACCTTGGATACTTCCCGTCGTTCATCGACAACGGGGTTCTCGACTGAAGACTCTAGCGTCGTCACACAAGCGTGACCATCAAAAAACATCTTCAGCGCTGTGAACTGGGACGCGTTGTTGAACCACCAGGTCTCCATGTTGCCCTCTTGGTTTTCGAGGCCAGTAACCACAATAGCAATGGGCACCTTCTTTCTACAGATTGCGGAGTAGAAGATATGATAATTTGTGAGGAGGGCGGTTCGAACACGAGTCCCACGTACACAGTAGATGAGCAGGTCGACGCCGTTGTGCTTCGCGAGTGCGTGTAGAAGTTGCTTGAGGTAGGCCTCTGCTTTCTCGGCGGGGACAGAACCCTGGCTGCCTTCATCGAGCCCTGCCGTGTCCCATAACGCGAATTTGTGACCCTGTAGGTCTACCAGGTGTCGTTGGTACACAAGCGTGCAGCCAAGCGCGCCGTTGGAGGTTTCAGTGACCTTTCTCCCCGCGATCAGATTGATAAGGGAGCTCTTTCCCACGCCACACTCTCCGAAGATGATGATGTTCTTGGTCCCCTGTCCCGATGCTCAGTTTAGAATTGTCATATTCTAAACACTCACCTGAGAGGTCTCTGCGTCGGAATTGTCATTGTCAGAGGCGCTCTGCTAACAAGGGATGTTACTGCAATGAACTATCAACGGAGGAAAGGCCACACCTTTCTCTTTCCCATGATGTCTGGTACGTTTGACAGTCACAACCGCGGTTTGGTTCTGACCTGTCGGTGAACTTGGCTACAGAAAATATAGCGGATGATGTCTGGTAGCTGGACCTTTACTTTCCCGAGGGTGAATGGCAATCTATATGTCTTCCACTGTTCACGGAAATGCAATAAGACCCCAGGGTGGCGTGTTGCGTTCAGATCTGTGGTGGACTGTCGTCAAAACTGACGGTAGAATCACCTGTAATACGGCACTCTCCGG
This sequence comes from Tubosaeta aff. heterosetosa, assembly GCA_038094375.1. NCBI lineage: Eukaryota > Fungi > Basidiomycota > Agaricomycetes > Boletales > Boletaceae > Tubosaeta > Tubosaeta aff. heterosetosa. The sequence continues at coordinate 47,133 of JBBPUC010000002.1, forward strand.
CGCGCTTGAAGCGTACGTACATGCTGTTGCCGCATTGTCAGGGATGCTGTCTTTAAACAGTCATCTCAAGGACGTCACTGATACTAAAGTTTGACTCACCCTTCCAGCATGTCCTCAGGACGCTCATTGATTGGATGATGATATCTAGGCAGTGCTCTGCGAGGTGTCTGATGGCACCATTTAATACTAACCTGGACATTTCGCGGCGTCAAAAGAGGTGGGTGGTGAACAAATGACGTTCATGATGGATAAGTAGCCGCCCACGACGGTTTTTCGTTCATGTCTCCTGATAGTTCCTTCCACAAGCACTGTATCGCGCTGAGTTCCACCTTAATGATGTGTTGTGTATAAATGCGGTGGGTTTTCCCGTCCTCACCAACCTTGCGCCTCTCCCCGATCACTCTGACGCCTTACAAAGTTGGCGAATTCAATGGTGAGTCTAATAGCTCTGATATCCATCGCTCCACCTCATTCAACCTTGATCAGGCACGCCGTCTCACGGCAGATAGCCCCCCACCCTACGAAGACCAGCGGCGTTACTCTCCCAACGTTCTTGTCGTTGGTGAGACAGGCGTTGGAAAAAGCTCAGTTATCAACCTTGTTGCTGGCGAAACACTCGCCGCAGTTCATTCTGGCGCAGGCGGCTGCACGATGGAAGCCACCTCTTACGACGTCATTCTCCCAGACGACCAAGGACTCGCCCGTCATATCCGATTATTTGATACAGTTGGCTTGAACGAGCCGCATTTCGAAAGAAATGACTACCTCACGGCGATCGAAAAAGCGAACACGCTCATCTGCCAACTGCAACGCACAGGCGGCATTCGTCTCCTTCTCTTTTGCATCCGCGGCGGGAGGATTACAGCGGTTATGCAAAACAACTACCGTTTGTTCTGCGATATTCTATGCCAGAACGAAGTGCCGGTCGCCTTCGTCATCACGGGGCTGGAGAACGAGGCGTCGATGGAGGGGTGGTGGGAGAAGAACGCGCACATGTTCGATGCATATGGGCTGTCATGCGTCTCACATGCATGTGTCACTGCGACTCGCGGACTCGACGACTGCCACGTAGGGAAATACTACGAGTCCCAGGTGAAGCTGCGGGGCATGCTTCTGGGGTATGTCACAGGCAGTGGCACGTCCTGGAAGCCCGAACGGAGGGATTGGTTCATTCATATGGCGGGCATTCTGTTGAGGTGGCTAAGTCAGGTCAGGAATCGGCGCCGGCGGGTGTTGACGATGCAGGAGCTAATCCGCCACCTTCAAGACAAGTGCAAGTTTTCCCGGTCAGAAGCGGTGTACTTGGCAAGTAAGATATGGGCCAAACGACAGGACGAGGGTCCTGAATTTGTAAAATCGGACGATACCTCTTCGATTGATTCGATACTATAAAAGTACAATTTTTAATGATGTTCTTATTTCTCTGTATCGTAACTGTAGCACGAAGAAGATCCAAATACCTAGTAGGTAGTGTACGCGTACAACAATGTTTATTATCATTCTTGGTGACATGAATCATGCATTGCACCAGCGGCTATTGCGGATGTTTAATGGTTGATCGAAGTGTTGCTTTGCTCCATAGGGGGACTTGTCTGCCTCGCGTCGATTGCTGCCCACAGCCCATTTATACGTGCGGACTGAGGCGCTGTGAGACACTCCTGAAGCCCCCGCACAAAAAGCCTCACTCTTCTGTCGATGGGCGTATCCCCTTTCACAATGCGTAATTATTTGCCACGCTTGGCCAAAAAGCTCTCAAGGTCGAGTTCCGTGGGCCTCTCGTTTCTCTAATATTATTCATCAAACTAATTTTCATCTCCGGGCGAAGACATCCACTCTGTCTCGCGGCGATCCACCGCTCAAATACGTGCCACAACCGTATAATGTCATCATATTCGGAGAGTCGGGGGCAGGAAAGAGCTCGGTGGTCAACCTGATTGCGGGAAGCCGGGTTGCAATAACGTCGCCCGATGCAGCCGCCTGCACGTTCATTTCCAACCCTTACGATATCACCCTTGAAGGTCGCCCGTATTGTATATGGGATACGATCGGCCTGAACGAGCCAGATTTGTCGTGCGAGGACTACCTTCGTTCCATCAAACACGCGTATAAGTTGATCAACAAGCTGGAACGTTCTGGAGGCGTCCACCTGCTCCTGCTGTGCATGCGCGGCAGGATAACAAAGTCTGTGCAGCAGAACTACAAATTATTCGTCAATGTACTCTGCGAGAGGAAGGTACCTCTTGGCATCGTCGTTACCAACCTAGAGAACGAGCCTTGCATGGAAAGGTGGTGGACAGAGAACGAAGAAGTCTTCCGGAAATATAACATATCTGTAGACGGCCATGCATGCATCACTGCCATCTCTGGGACCAACGACGTCTTCAAAGAAAGGAAAGAGGAGTCGACGAAAAGGATGCGCAGCATTCTTCTAGATTTGACGGTGCTCACGAGTAGTGGGTGGAAGAAGGATACCGTTCGCACATGGTTCACCGAGCTGTTGGGGAAGATGATGAAGATGCTCCCTCGTCGGTCAAGCCAGCCGACCAACAAGGAACTGGTGGAGAAACTGGGCGAGTGCGGATTTTCAAGAAGAGATGCAGCTATGATTTCCAACTCCATTATGGAGGTTCGTGCACAGAGCGAGACTCCTGTTAGCGATGATGGAGAAAGCTTGGAATGATTTGTTGCCTCGGCTAGTAAGCGTATCCACGCAAGAAGTTATTCGGTTTGTCTTGTGCATCGAACGACTCTATAACATTATCATCTTTACTTATACTAACACTATACACAAGATCCTCTTGCCTACTACACGCGGGTGCAAGCACAGCTCTAAATTATTATCTTTATGTACACTGGTAATTTTCAAGTATATCTATGGGCAAAGTCATTTGATCCCCGGCGAATCTGCACACTGCGTTGTGATTCCTGCCAACTCTCTTTGGCGTATCTTGCATCTTAACCCTGTCCCAGGTGTCCACCGATGGTATTGCAAACGGCGCGAGATTCTGACACTGGATCAGTGGGGGTGAGCATTCAATGATTCCTAGGATTGGGCATTCTATGGCGCTCAATTGTACCTCTCCCTCAGGCCTCCCAGTCACCACAATACACTATTTATTTCTGCCCTGTACGCCGTTTTGCGTATCCAGTGGCCTTGCTCGTGACATCCTTTGATCGCTAGGATTGCACTTCTATCTCGGCGCGCCCGCCCACTTGAATACCATCCGTTGTGGGATCATTGGGGGCAGTGTTGATTGGAGACACGTGCTTGACATGACAGTTGAAGGTCATGCTTGAGCAGCGAAACGACATGAGAGGCGACGCGGGTTTCCGGCGTTTGCAGGAGCCATCTATACCTGCTCTTTTCTTGTTTGGGGCTAAGAACCTGAGTAGACTTGGCAATGAACCCCCCCCCCCCCCCACTCGGGATAGATAGGACGGGTTCCATCAATCGCCAGCAAGAAGGCATGATAATCTCGTCAACGTTCCTCGGCCTCGCTCGACGCATCGGAGGATGTCTACGGGGCTCGGTAGCGATGGGAATGCGTCATTGAGTATCAAACGTCGCCAAGGTAAGCAGCGATATGAATTCAAGGGATGAACCTTAGACCAGATGCGATTTATCGTAGGTGGACAATACCGTGGAGATCGAAAGGGAGTTACCGACATCGTATACTAGTTCTGGCCCGTACAACACGCACTCCTGGATTTCTGGTTCGAGAAACGAACTTGATAGGATGAATTGGCTAGACAACGCTCCAGCCCGTTTTATCTGGAACGATGACCCTCGCAAATGGATTGGAAAGTGATCACTTTTGTGTCGCTTTGGATAAACTGATTTCGTCAAATCTGTCAGCGTCGCAGACAAGCAATGCAGACTCCCCAAGGTGCTCTTGGTTGACCCAAGCTGCGTCGCGTTCGTTCCAGCTACAGTGCGTCCTTGTCTTTTTCGCATTTGAACCGAACCGTACTGTGATTACTAGATCAATCGTTGCAGAATTTTCCGCTTTGCGATCATTTTGTCTGAAGATCGAGTTACTCATGCTGACATCTAAATCCTGTTTCTTCCAGCCAGGGTCTACTTCGAGCCACGTGGTTACTAATCAGATCGATTTGTAGCCCGCATGAAACGCCGTTCCGTCAGATTCCATACTTGGAACACAGGACAGGACAGGCTGAAAGCAGTGAAGGAAGCCTGTGCTAGGAATGCTTAAGCCAGCCAGCCAGCAAGTCTTTGCAAACGTTTGACACAGCCTACATCATGTGCAACGAGCTGCGGCAGAAATGGTACGAAGCCGATTCTGCACTGACGTTGCACACTGGTACCGATGTCGATGTTCTTCCATTGGTGACAGTACTGCCCCCGACAGACGTGCTTCTTCATGACCTTCAAATTGGAGACGGTCCTGCGCGCTGACGCGCGAACGGTGCCAGCTGGACTCTGGTGATTGGCGGTGGACTGCAACGGCTCCCACGTCGAGAAGCTCGGAGCTCGCTTCCGTTCGTCGTAATTGTAATCGAAGGAACATCGAGGGCCGGAAAAGCAGCCCGTATCGCGCTTGTCGTCCTGATCGCTCCAATTGTTGATGTCATGACATTTTCAGGAAGCCGTATCACCGAAGGTAGATCACCCGCTGGGTCGAGGGCACTACCCCCTGTCGTTCCCAAGATCAAGTGTGCTGCCGAATGCCTGGTATGCTCCTAACGCGCACTGGATTGGCTTGCACAACTCCGCCCACCTCCCTTATCGCAGAGCGGCGTTCCGGGACCCGTCAACTTCTCTGGACCATAATTTGCAAGTCCAAGCCTGCAGTGCCGCCTTTTACAGATTCGTTCGTCGACGAGATCTGGCTTGGGTGCGCGCGTTTCCCTTGATTCAGGGGTTGCTGATCTCTTCGATTCTTGATACCCAGGACACAAGGATCTTGATCGTCTTGTTGTGCGTTTCCAAGGTCCACCTTGCGGGGCCCGGGTCCGGACGGTGTTAGCGTCAAATGGTCTGGGGGTGTCATCACGTGCGTCTAATCCCAGTGCGCGAGCATTTGATGCTCATCCTGTAATATTTGTTTCGTGTTCTTAAGGCAACCACTGAATCGGAAGCAGAGACAAGCTTCCCAGTAGGATTGCAGATTTTGCATGAATGTCTGCGCTACCCTCAATGATAGAACTGGCTTTTTCAATACTTATCATTGGAGTGCAGAGAGAGTAGCTTAAGTCTACTATCGCCTCGCCGTCCTTTCGACAAAGAATGGAACCACAACTAACTTGAAAAAGTTCAGAGTCCAATTGTCGTAAACCACTCGGAGTAAAATAATATACATGTTGGATCACGCAATCATAAAAACGATGAACCATACAAAACGTAAAGGCAGCAAGTTTACCGATCCTGAAGGTCGTTCAAAAGACGAAGAATGTTGATGACTATGAGCAAAGTTGTCAGTCAAACGGGCTGAAATGCCGGTGTGAACCTACAAAGGTTGATAAAGCTACAAGATAGGGGTAATCAACCGCATGCCATGGACTAATTGAAATGAGGCTTACTCGAGGTAAAGGCTGATGGCACCCAGGATGAATTCATCAGGAGACAAACGTTTCGTAATAACGAACGTGTCGTAGACGATGTAACCGCTAAAGAGCAGGCAGGCTCCCAATGAGTAAATGATATCTATCGTCTTTCCGAACGGAATGAACACGTTTACAAGCCCAACCATCACTGCGGAAATGACGTTTTATGAAACTCCAAGTGGCTATCGGACTGCACGACGTACTCAAAGCAATGAGGCCGCCAAATAGCCAGGGACCAAGTCCTGAGAAGTCATGCTGCAAACGATCGTTGGATATAATTGTACTCATGAAAGAAGACATGCCAACCTTAGATTGAAGTGTGTAAAGCGTTAAACCCAAAAAGACTCCTAGGGTTATCAGACTGCCAGGAATCAATATACCCGTCATGCTGGACATGCTGCAATACGTACAGAGCTTGCACCACTACAATGTTGTCAAAGAACGCGACAAGTGTGCCCAAGGTGAACGCTTCTATTACGGTGAATGTGGACAGCAACACGAAGTTGAGAGGATGGCTATGACGCTTCCAGAAAAGAAGACCAAGGTTGATGAGAGTAGCGAAAAGAGGGAGGTAAATAGACCACGTGCTGAACGGGAATCACTCAGGCAAACACACAACACAAAGTCGCCGAACGTACTTGCGTTGAATCCACCCAATCGCCGATGAGGACTGGGAAATACCTCCAGCGACCAAGCACGTAGCGAGCTATCCGAGGAGGTCAGAGGGTTTCTCAGGGGTAAAACTAAGAGCGATTACTATTTGGCAGACTGCACGAGGCGTCAGTTAAGCGACGGGGGCCATCGATGAGTATACTTACACAGAATGGTGTATACCTTGCGGATGAAGGCGGCTCGAACTTCAGCAGAACTCTCGGACACCGTAACACCGTACTAGGATCACATGAAAGTAAGCACACGAAGCCATGCCCCTGGATAGTTCCATACCTTGAAGTCATCTGGAATGTCACCCGGTTCGGGTTGATCGTAGAATCCACCGCCTGGAGACCGGGCGCGACCGAGCAGCGGTTCCGCGGCATCCGGTGATGGGTCAATCAAGGGCTTTCTGGACGAGCCAGTAGCCTGGTAAGCTGGAGGAGGAACTGGATATTGGCTCGAGCTCATTAGGGCGCAGTGATAAGCGAGAGAGGACGTCAGCGAAAGAGTCTGCGTAAGACTTTTTATATTCTGGCTGAATCAGCAAGAGTGGCTGTGGAGGTGATCACATTCGTAGCAGCACCGCTTTCTAGTACATTGAAATGAACCCTACGTATGGCCGTTGGCTGTATCTCCTGGTTGTGTTTGCTGCGTGGACTTCGTCTTGGGCGATTGGCCAGAGCCACTCCCACCTCCTGCTGAGCCACCTTGGCTGTAGTCTGGCCCCCGCATGAACCGCCTCTCCAACTCTTCCTCTCTCGCACCCACCAGCCTTCTGAAGAAGTCTCCCGCTGGCGATCCCTCCACCTCACTGACGCGTTCGCGATCTCGGTTGGCTGTCCGTTGATTGCGATCCAGGTGATGGAATATGTGCCTCTCGTTGCTGAGATCGTTGACGCTTTGACGCGCCGCGAGGTCTTGGCGAGGCAGAGCATGGACTCGATGTATCATTGTGATCGCAGCGAGGATGGCAACTGGACGCATGGCGATGATAGTGGCGGAGGTAAGTTCAAGTGATAGGAGATGTGTGGTAGCGATGCTGGAGCAATGTTCCCTCATCTCGCTAATTTATACGCCATCTCTGGCGGCTAACAGGGTGCCCACTCTGCGTCACAGAACCTTTGCGGCTGACAGCCGCAACTTGGACACGCTTCGATACATACCTTCTTGAGCAATGGTACGATGACTTCGTTGACCGTGGTTTCGGTTCGTGACAGGTCAGTCGATTGCTATCCCGCTCAAATCACGATCCAGTCAACTAAAACTTAGAATCCCGTTCATTTGCCAAAGGGATTCCCAGAACGTTCTCGATGACGCAGAGCCTCGTTGGGCCAGTTATATATACCATTCGTGTGACTGAACGCTACCTTCTTTTCCGACTCACAGGATCATCCCAATGTTGAACCTGACGGTCATGTTACGCCGAGATTCGCTCAAGTCCAAGGTGTGTCCATGTACCGTCTGAGACGGCCTCAAGACTCCCGTTACCATACAGCAATTCACCTATTCACCATCACCCATCGTTGTCAGGCAAGCCACCAGATCCCCAGCCCGCTTCGCACTTTGGAATGTCCGGACCCGCTCTCGCCGTTCAACAACACCGCGAATCTCCACGTGCTGGAACATATACTAGATCTTTCTAACCTCCGTGGTTCCTACTTTAGGATCACACCCCTGACATCAAAAATTCGGATAGAATTCCAGCGGGCTTACTTCACACAACATCACAGGAGCGTACCTGTGGCGTTTCATACAGCTCTTCCGGTCAACATGGAGATCAATGTGTCAACCAACCCTTCAAACGAATCGTGCTGGCAAATCAACCTTGCACTACCGTCGCCCAAGCTATTTCACAAGTCGTGTTCCACATGTGTTACATCTGTAGGTATCGTGTAAGCATTCTCCGATTGTATACCGGGCATTCCTTCGCCGATTTGCAGGCGGTGCCCAACGCTTCCGTGATTGTTACCCAGACAGCAAGGCCTTGCTAGGCAGCCCCAATTCATGGCATATCCTTTCCATCTGTTCCCGTTCTTTGTCTGACGCATTGTCACCAAACGCAGCGTCCATTTCTTCCAACGTCTAGACGTGGTGTCTGCATGAGATGCCTTTATCAATTGGCCGAGAACTTTGGTACTCACCCTTCCTTTGGTTTCTGGATAGAACAGCCCTACGAACAATGGATCGTCAGTTTCCCACATTTCACCAGCATTTATAACCGTCGACGTACACGCTGTCAAGAAAGCCAAGATGGAGAATCCCGCAAAGAAAAAGTAGGTTCCGCCATTCGGAATCTGGGCCAACATTTTGGGAGAGACCAAACCAATGATACTAGACAACGGTCTGCAACAAGTGGGGAAATTCATGCATCGGGAGCACATACAAGTTCGACATCCATGTAGTAGAGGTCGTGACCGAGATACCAGTCGATCTCAGATGCAAAGGAAAGACTTCACTTGGAATGACTGTTTTGACCAAAACCCTTGTCAGTCGAGATGATCCACGACTCGCAAGGAGCTATTGCGCACCCCAACCAATCGGAGCCCATGAATACGAGAAGTTCACGTCATAGATGAAGACGAACGCTAGAGAGCAATCGAGTCAGTCCATCGACAACGAACGAGACGGGACGTGCCTATTGCGGCGTGTCCAGCAGTTACATGTCCTGGCCAGTCGTTTCCAAACGCGGCAATCAATGAGCCAACGATGATGAGTGAAATACAGCACCCAGCAGCGCCACACATTAGCAGAGGACGTCGACCTACGCTGTCCAGCAGGATAACCGCAGGGAGAGTGGATAACATCTGAGATGGTGTGGGTCAAGTGACGAGATAGGTCGCAAGCATGGCCCACATTCACTATGCCAAACACTCCAGTAGCAAGCAAGGAAGTTGTGTTTGGATTCAGGCCCAACTGACCAAAGACTGAGGAGGTACAGTCAGTTTAGAAGGCTGAACACCGATGACTTACTCGTCGGGGCGTAATAGATGATAGCCTTGTGCCGCCGTTACTAGTTAGATATTGATCCACTAACAAACCGAGGCACATACATTGATACCCTAGATCGACCATCCGCGTCAGTGAGGAAGACACCCGATCCAGACCACAAACACACCATAAACTGTTGGTAAAACATAGTCAAGCAACCCATGGCCAACCGCTTAAATTTTGGCCATGTCGCCACCAATGCGATGTAATTGTTGACAAAACGTCTGAATGGGCCTGCGTCTGGATACGCTAGCCTGCTCGCCTCTCGAGAGTATTGGACCTCTGCTTTGATCTCTAGAAACTCATACCGCACTGATGTGTCACCAGTGGATTTTCGTCGCAGCAGAGATAACGTGGAGAGTGCTTCCTCTTCACGGCCTTGTTCCATCAGCCAACGCGGTGAGAAGGGCATGAACGCCATGCCGATGCCCAGGCACTTTTGGACGACGTCAATGAGGGCAGAGGCGCTGAATGATGCGATACTAACCAGAGCAGGGAACATCTGCATGCCAATGGGGACCCTCCATGATGCTTGCGTTTGACCAGTACAGCCGCCCGCTGGGACATCTGTGTATGGGTCGAACGTGGGGCTTCCGTTCAAAAGCGGTCCTGTATATGCAATTTCCGGTGCGCAGCGAGTACCGCCAATATGCGATGTCCCGTACGCGATCCAGTCTAAAGAGTCAGTCATGCATGAGGCCCGAAACAAGGCTTGCAAGATCCAGAGACGCACAGCTGACCAATATCTGAACAATAAGTGGTCAGCATTTCGTGCATTGTCCAAGGAATAGCAAATCGGAATTACACCAAACGTGATAGAGAGCTGCTGAAGAGCAACCAACGATCCCCGAACATTTGCACTTGAGATTTCGGCCAGGTACATGGGGACGACGTGCGTCAGAGCACCCACTGCTAGACCCGCAACCGCACGACCTCCAAAAAGGTAATCTATGAGAACGAATGAATTGTGAGGACGAACATGGAGATCGCCGCAAAATGCCACTTACTCTGAGCAGTCGCGCCTGTTTGAAGTGCGCTACCGAGAAGGAATAGTACCACGTTGTACATGATGCTTCGTTTTCGCCCAATCTGTAAAAGACGACGCCATATTACACGCCATGTTTTTAACAATAGAAAGACGCACACCTTGTCGCAAATTGGGCCATTTACAAGCGACCCGAACCAAGCAGCTAAATATAGTCGTCAGATATCGAGCCATTAGAGTCCCCAAAGACGACTCACTTAGCAGCAGAGTCGAAACGAACCATCCCTTGGACAGATCAACCAGCACACGATGATACGACCAACTGACTCACCTTGAGGTTCGAGTTCATGTATATGGCTGGAAACGCAGCGCCAAACGACTCGATCGCGAGTACATTACTGACAACACCCTACAAAACAAACCAAAGACAGATCATCAGTTCTGTACCCAGCTAGGTGCTTCCCGTCGAGTTTACCTGGTCGTAACCAAAGAGCTAAGAAACGCAAACGAGGGTCAACCTCTGCACGCAGGATGAGCAAGACAGTCACTGACGAAGCCACCCAAGGTCGCAAAGCACGTTATGCCCAACCTGTCAGAGACGCGTGAGCGATCGCACACATCCGATGACAATCGTACATCCGCGTGTTCTCAAAGAGCCCCCGAACGCCTACGTGACCACTCGTCTGCATGAGGTCGACCTCGACGGGATAATTCTTGCCGTCTTCCCGGTCGTGCGTCTTCGGGCTTACGCGTTCTAGATCTTGCGAATCCATAGCCGCCTCCATCGCTTGCGAGGGGGGAGAGAAAGCAAAAGGGGCGGGGGCACTGTGGCAGGTCAGCCTGACACACTTGTTCTCGGGCGACCGACCACGGCGTATTTATACCCGGAACCACAGAACCGGTCGGAAACATCAGTTTACCCCACTAACCGCGACGAAGGTGCACATGGGGTTGGAGCGCCTCGTCACAAGATGCCCGAACGTCGGAGCCCCATACCACTGGGATCCCTGACAGAAGTGTCAGGCTGCGACTTGGATGAGGTCCCATGACCAGCTAGTATAACGGGATGATCAAACTGAGGGGGATGACAGCGTGCAAGTTATTGTTCAACCGCAGTTGCGAATAGGTCCGCTGTCACAAAAACAGATGTAGAGTTGTGGAAAATAAACAAGTTGGTATTTTGTAACGTGCAGAGAAAACTAGCACATCTCTACTACTAATACTGTCACTCAAGTACACTCTCACTGCATCATCCATTATTGCCTTTTCAACCCTTGAAGATCGATCGGACGAACCTCCGCCCATGGAACATGCCAAGAGTTGATATTAGCTCAATAGAGATCGATCATGATATATTCCACCGGTGTATTAAAAGTAAATTGAGCAGGGAGGATAGATGTGTACAAGTCTCCGACGCCTTTACCTTATCCACCTATAGAACAGGAGCGTCGCGCAAACCAGTAAACAAGATCAATGCATCTATGGCGTGAAAAAAAAGAGAGCGTCGTACGGGATCCCGTCTACATAATAGACTTCTCTGAATCGGGATGCCATGGGGTCGACGATGTTTCGGAGTGCAGAGAGAATCGCACTAGCGGTCATTTGCAAGCTCCACACACCCACCGTTCTTACTCGTCGGTTCATGTTGACCTGCGAGACGTGGTATGCGAGCGCATCATAAACCTACGGAACAAAGTCAACATCCTTTGACGAACTCCAAAAAACAGACTACCTTTTGAGATATTTCATCCATTAATCCAGCTATGAAATCCAATGTCAAGTAATATCAGCAAAGTGAAATTGACAAAGCTTACTTTCCCACATCTGAGAGGGATGTCAACATGTCATCTGACTTGCACATGCAAGAGCACTTACGGTCCAAGCGCCATCAAAATCACTCGTGTCTTTGACCACCCTGCAATGAACGGGGACAAGAGTATGATGCGCGCTATAGATGACAATTAGTAGGCCACACTGAGAGCGATCAAGCTCGCCCACTTCATAAATGCAACAATGGGCCTGATCAAGGCATTGTTCACATAGGATAGGTTCTGGGTAAAGAGAGGTACGGCAGCCTTTACGTCCCTAAAACGCAAGTCGATATCGATGATCACCCTCGGCTTTTCAGGGTCATCTTCGCACAGGTCGTTCGTGGGGGCAACTAGTGGCGGTTTGGCAAGCTCTCTCTGACCGGGGATATGATCGAGACTGAGTGATGCCGATGCTGCGGTTGATATAGCATCTGCCAACTCTCCGAGGAGTGCGTTGAACGGGTACTCGTCCTCGGGGTCGCGCGGGAATTTAATGTCAAGAACCGCATCAACCTTTCCAGAGGTGATCCAAGAAAGTGGTCCCACAGGGTCGGTGGTTGAGTTTTGCATATGATCAATGTTAACCCCATCGATACGAATCCTGGTCTATGGAGTCTCAGGACGATGCTCGTGTCAAACTTGCACGTGCTTACCATTCTCGACCACTTTCCATCCCGCATGTCCTGTTCAGTAGTTCGGCCGATACTCTGTGGCTTATGTAGGCTAAATAGACAATTATCAAACTGCCCTACGACATTTTCTGCGCGCAAGAAATCGTAGAAAAGCCATTGTTTGCGTAGAGTTCGAATATCAGCCCTAAAGATAGAAGCAGTGTAGGGTCGGAAGTTGCCTGGTTGATATACCGTGACGAGGACGTCTTCTAGTTGAAGTGAGTGCAGTTCAAAATCACCGGGACGAGCAATGCTTCGGAAGGAGGATGGATCCAAAGGATTCTCGGGATCCCAGAAAACCGACCGTCTATCTGAGTAGTACCATCATCAGGGTCGATCTAACGCGTTTGGATGCCAGTGACTCACCCAAAACACCACGGACGCCTTTGACAACAGCGTCCTCGACTAGACCCTTGCCATCCAGCCAACGTTTCAAGGAGAGCGTGACATCGATTGAATCGATATTTAGATCGAACATGGAATAGTTGACGTTGTCATCAGCGTGACTTGGCATAACTTCGTCGTCGTCGTCGTAATTGTACGCCGGATGGTTGCTCACGTCGTACTCCATGGCTACCTTGTGTCCAAAAGTCTTCCTTCTCTTTTGGATAGCATCCGCAGTGTGTGGGCGACGTGATACATAAACATTTTTGAATGAGATGCGAGAGTCCTTCCACTTGGGTACGATCGCTGACTCGAAAATGACCGTAACCCCAGTTTCGCTGGTCAAATGATTACTGATGGCTTTAGCGACATACTCTAGAAGAAAATATGTTAGAAGTCATAATGCCTCTAAAAGGCGTGCTCACCTTGTAATCTCAAGCTGTTGGCAGTGGCAAACACGACGGAAAAGAAGGTGGTCCTGAAGAACGACCTTAGCCAGGCAGGAGTGGGCGGACGGTGACACTCACGTCCCAACCAAAATCCAGAGTGTTTGGCTCATGAGGAACCAGGTGATGAATGCGGATATATCATCTGCATTGAATTTACGAAACGACCGAATGGTGAACCACTTGAAGCGTATACGAAGTCGTTGCCAAAATCCATTCGCAACCTTGAGAAAGTCATCTCTAGTGGGTCGATGCAGATGAGAGAGGGAGAGCGCCAAGCGACGATAGAGACGGGGATAGTTGTCTAGATTCAAAGGCGGTAAATGAGAATGTGGTTCGGCGGGTTTGCGTTCGACATCAAGTGGCTTGTCTGGGGGGGTGTTTGGACGAGTTTTTTGTTTGACATCGGTATGGTTGAACCGAACCGTCAAGGTGTTGGCGATATTTAAACGGCGTGTGTGGGCAGTGCTAGTGATCGACTGTGGTTGGAGTTGTTGGCGTATGAAGAAGAGTCGGATGGCGCTGTAACGGTCGATGGTCGGATGCAAAATTCCTCGTGTAGAATGTCGAACCAATGCAGTCTGCCGACTTTTCAACATGTGTTGAGCTACTTGAAAAGCCATGCTAGCCAAAACAACACGAGCACATTTGGTAATCTCCCTTTCACGTTATCCATCAACTTCTAATATGTTGATTGTGTTTATACGCAAAGCATGTCTTTTACTAGGTCTGTGTTGATGCTTCTAACTAACCAGTATACAAGTTTGCCGGCTGCTTCGTACATCGAAATATGCGGACAAACGTATTTGTGACACGCCCTCTCTCATCGCTGGCCCACTCACCTCAACTCGGCCGCAGTGCATGACTCCATAGTACGCTTGCTCGTGCTAAGTAACTTCGATGCATTTGTTTCGGCATCAGCAGACCACTTGGTGACGTTACCGCTTTCATATGCCATTCGAGAGCTCTGATTGGATGAATGCAGCCCAAAAAGGCGGGTCCTCAGCAAGCGAAATGGTCGCAGACTCCATCCCGGCCCACCGATGCCACTTTGTGGGCATTTTTGAAGATCCGGAAGGTTCATGCAGTAGCTACATGAACCGTCCAGATCTTCAAAACCCCACGACCCCTTCGCTTACTTGGAAGATAAGCCGAACAAATACTTAGGGCGAAAGACCACTCTTCGCTTCGCTACACCTTGCAATAAGTCCATTTGAAACCGTCGTGTCTCCATCAATTACACGTTCGCTTCCCGAAGCGCTGAATGCCCGCACAACTCTATGTATCCTCTTTCAGAATGTCCGCGCAGGCAGCCGTGCACAAAAAGCGTGGTGCAAAAGCAAGGTCTCGCAGGTTCCCTCTCTCGGATCTACACCCTCTCGCCTCGAAAGTACCCGTTCGTTCCGATGTTCAGCCGTTTGCCTGTGCTTCTCGTGGCTGCCCTCGCTACCGTGACTATGGCTGCACCTGGCGGATTGCCTGGTATTCAAGTCAGAGACGGTGCGAATCCATTACTGTGTCCCTCTGACAAGTACACTGATCCTTATTGTTGCGGTGTGAGTGTCTTTTTCGGCCAATACACGCGAGCCTACATTGACCACTATGCGGCCCAACTTTTAGCTGGACGCTCTACTAGGGCTTGGCAGCTGCAGTCTTGTGGGCCTAAAGGGCATCGCACTGAGCACCTTCCGGGCATATTGCAACGGCACCGGAGAACTTGCTAAGTGCTGTGTGCCATCCGTGAGTTGATCATGAGCACATGGATCGATGAGCATCAACTGATATGCCGTTTCTTCTCTGATTGTAGGTTGAGGGGGAGGAAATGGATTGCATAAGTGCTTGACAAGTACTTAACGACACACGCGTTCTTTTTATACGCTGCCTGTGCTCCATACATTTGTTTCTGTTTTGTGTAATGAGGTAGTTCGTTCTACGGACGAATGAGCCTGATCGGATCTCGGACGCTGACTTTCGCAGCATATCTCGTGATTATTCCAGCGGTACGTCTGAGCTAAACAGGGAGGGGATAATCGAGAACGTGTCTTTTTGAAGTATGGATGCTACATTGCTGGGCGTGTAATGTAATGAAAAGGAGAAAATGTGCAACCAGGCGTGGCCATCAGTCCGACGCAGCGACCGCACCCGCCCTCGCCTGGGTATAAATATCAAGTATATGCTCAAGCTCATTCTTGAGCGTCTTGTGTTCCATACTCAGTTTCATCAGCTCCTCGGGGTCCATCACGTCCACTTCGGCCTCAGACTCCCCATTCAGTATCGCCTCAATGAGGTGCTTCTGCGCAACGGCCTTGCTAAACGTGCCC
Organism: Tubosaeta aff. heterosetosa; assembly: GCA_038094375.1. NCBI lineage: Eukaryota > Fungi > Basidiomycota > Agaricomycetes > Boletales > Boletaceae > Tubosaeta > Tubosaeta aff. heterosetosa. The sequence goes on from JBBPUC010000002.1 coordinate 62,958, forward strand.
AGATAGGTCACGTACCGGGATTTATACAACGAGCGGAGCGCTGCGGGGTCCGACGGTGGGGGGTATACCCGCGTTGCACGTCGGTGAGACGGTACCCGATCGCTGG